>JAJOOE010003771.1:0-39753 GCA_036250405.1 Solanum raphanifolium
AGAAATTTATGGATCAAATTCTTTAACAAATGCAAAATCAAGGTAGGGAATGGTGGAAGGACTTTGTTCTGGGAAGACAAATGGGTGGATCAGGTGACTTTGAGAAATAGGTTCCCTATTTTGTTCAACATGAGCCTTCAAAAAGAGGCTACAATCAGAGAAATGAGAGATAATCAAGGGTGGGATCTAAGGTTTAGAAGACATCTAAATGATTGGGAGGTCAATAAAATAGTTGAGCTACTCAACATTCTAGGGCAGTGCAAAGATCTAAACACAAATGAGGACAATCTATTTTGGAATCCAGATGAGCAAGGCAGATTTTCAGTTGGCTCGGCTTATAGAAGCTCACAAAGACCTGGTACTCATATAGGTGGATGGCCTTGGAAGATGATTTGGAAAGTCAAGATACCATTCAAGATAGCATGCTTCACTTGGCTGTTAGCCAATCAGGCTGCACTCACTCAACACAACCTCATGAAAAGAGGCATGCAAATCTGTTCCAGGTGTTGGTTTTGTGAATGTGAGGTCGAGACAATAAATCATCTCTTTCTACATTGTAGAGAGACTGCGAAGTTGTGGCAGATTTTCATCAACTTAAGGGGCATCAGTTGGACTATGCCAAGGAACATCAAAGAAGCTCTAGCTTGCTGGAACAGAGATGGGAATCAGTCAGGACACAGGGAGAGATGGAAGATTGTCCCAGCCTGCATTTGGTGGTCTATATGGATGGAGAGGAACAAGAGATGTTTTAAAAACAAGAGTTGCTCTATCCAGAATTTGAAGCTGAATTGCCTGGTTCTTTTCTTTTTTTGGTGTAAACATGAATATCCTCAAGATGCAGAGGATATTCTTAGTATTTTAGAGTTCTTATGACATCCATAGGAGTTCTTTGCTTTTTGCAACTTTTGGATGTAAGTATTACTAGAATACTCCTTATGTATTCTTTTGTTTATAATACAAGTTACCTTTCTCAAAAAAAATAATAAAGTGCTCGAATACTGAGTTACAAGTCAGCTTCAAATAGTAAAAGATTTTCAGCAGAAAATCAACATAGCATTGCTAGTGTAACTAAGTGTATTAAGCAACTAAGCAAGTACATTGTCAAGTCATGTAGTAACCTTGATTTTAAATGCTAAAGGAGGTTATAAAGAATCCTTAAGGTCTTCACAAGCCTACTTCAGCTCACGACAGAAAGTTTGTTTTGTTGAAATGCTACATATATTACAAAAAGGAAAGCACAAAGATTGTGCAGAACATTACATCAAAAACCCAAAAGATCACCAACTATGTATACAGTAAATTGATGAACTATAACATGGACTGAGCTTCATTTACAAGTTCTACTTTACACCAAAAGGAAATCACAAA
Source organism: Solanum raphanifolium (assembly GCA_036250405.1). Classification (NCBI taxonomy): domain Eukaryota; kingdom Viridiplantae; phylum Streptophyta; class Magnoliopsida; order Solanales; family Solanaceae; genus Solanum; species Solanum raphanifolium. Next base: position 1,369 of record JAJOOE010003771.1, read on the forward strand.
AATACTACTCCCCCTCTGTCACATCAATTTAGATTAATCAACTCCTTTATAGTGTTAACCGAAAAAAAATAATTACTAGCACTTATTCGAAGAAATGAAGCAGAAAAATACAACTATAAACAACAACATCCGAACAATTCACATTTGGAAACACTCGTTTTCTTTTTTTGAAGATTTGAACAAATTGTAGAAACAATCTTGGGCATTCAAAATAAACTATAGCCTACATTACTCACTGTATGCAACAACCAAAACAATCACATATGAATACAACATTAGACTGGGCTCTACAACTTCTTGTCAACAAAAATCGTATCAACACCCCAAGAATATCAAAACCCTAAAGCTAAATGTGTAACCACACGCAAGCAATAAACCCAGATGCCATAAATTTAGACTTTTAAAGATATAAATTTTTACCTGATAAATCCTATTCCAACAAAATCCTTTCAATGTGATCAAGCTCATCATCTTCTTAAGTGAAGCATTTTGTTCTTCAACAAGAACTCTATGAGAGATTTTCGTACGCTAGAGGAAGAAATCTATGGCGTAATAGCTGTTCAACAAGAAATCTATGAGGGAGAAAAGACGTTTTGAGGGATTACAGCTATGAGGGATTACAGATTCCTTTAGCGTTCTTGAGACTTTTTTAGCGTACTTCTGGAGAGAAAAATTTTCTGATTTGGGGGAAAAGAAATATTTATGTTTTATGAATTGTTTTCTTTTTTTGCCCAATAAAAATTGGAGGGAGAGTTTAAAATGTTTGAGGGAATATAATATTTTAGTGAAAATTTTAAGGTCACATTTATAATATGTTGTTTTTACAATTATAAAAGTAGGACATTTTAAAAGTGTGGTCATATATGTAAATAGTCGTTGCCTATTATAACATACACTAACAACGATTATAAAGTGTAGCCTATACCTTTAAAGGGTACACTTTACAAGTGTCGTAAATATTATCGAAGCCAAAAGTGAAAAACTTAGGCTACGCTTTAAAAGAGTCCTCAAAATTATTTTAGGCAACACTTTACAAGGTTGTCCAGATTTAGTGTGGCCGTAGGCCTAAAATGTTGTAGAATATTCTATTTATAATATTGATGTTCATACATCCAAGAAGATTTCACAGTCTTTGAAGTGTAGGAGGTTGAAAAAATCTATTTTCCAATCACTATCTATATTTAGTAAAAGAAAAAAATCAATGACTACTACTCCAGTATCACACTCAACCCCAAAAGGCAAGGAGAAGGAGGAGGAGAAGGAGGAGAAGGAGAAGGAGAAGGAGAAGGAGAAGGAGAAAGTGAAAAAGAAAGCGAAAGAGAAAGAGAAAAAGAAAGAGAAGAAAGTCGAAGTCGTCAGTTGTAATATGAAGTAACAATATCCATTTGAAGGTTTTAACATTGACGGCAAGGGTCCAACTGAACTAATTTCATCCTTCTCGCAATGGACAAATGAGGGTCTTTACAAGCATCATGCAAAAAAGTAAAGTCGTTCAATTATTATTAGTATTTCTTCTTGTTGTCCACTAAATAATTATTTATAATGATTACACAATTGCAAAAGAGACAAGGACGATCACTACTTAGCGAATTGCTCGAATCTTGAGTTCAAACAACTGGATTTTGTAGTTGCATCTCTAAAGAAGAAGGACTGGTTCTACGTAATGTCTCAACCCAATAGGTGTTGGACTGATGAGGTAAATTCATGCCCACTTTTATGTTTTGATTAAGACATGAATACATACAAATAAATTGATACGGAAAATACACTTGTTGATGCATCTGTGCAGCATGTGAATGTCATTTTATACTATTTGCGGAAGAAGTCGAAGCAACAGAGTCATTCTAAATATCGATATACCACTACTAATTGTTTTTTCAAAACATACATTGACAAAGCCAGTGTTGTTCCTGAATATCAGTATAAAATGATATACATGCTGGACTGCCTTGGGCACCTCACAGATGATGTTTATGTCCCTGTAAATTGTAATGGGGAGTTTCATTGAGTCTTGGAAGTCATTGAATTGAAGGAACGGTGCATAAAGGTGTATGATTAATTTGATGTCCTCATCTAGGACTAATAAAAAATTGTGCTCCGAGATTCAAAAGTTGTCTACAATGTTGCCAAAGTACCTTGAATCCAGCGAAATTTTTTGAGCAAAAAGAGTGAACCAACTGGTCAGTTCTTGAAACTTACCATGGAAAGAACAAATCTCACCCATCTGAAGTCATACATGTTACTGGTATCGCCCAACAAGCAAGCAGTAGTCTGTAAGTATCACATTATTTTTTTATCTTACCACTATCGAAATGTGATGTTATTAGGTTTATTATATTTTCTAATTTATGATATACCATGCAGAGATTGTGGACTTTTTGTTGCTGCATACGCTGAGTTTTTGAGTGATGGACTACAAGTACCATCTGATGGAATTATTTCTGAAACCCTTCGCATGAGATATGCTTCACTCCTATGGAATTATGAGATTTTAAAGGCTCGGAGTGTCTATGTTAGTAACAATGAAGACCCACAGAGGCCTAGACCTAAAAAAGCAAAGTTCAATGAAAATGTTGTGGTTACCACCATTGATTAGATTGATGGTTATGTATACCATTGTGAATTACCTTTTTGTTGATAAGTTGTAAAAAACAATTGGTGAAGTGTTCATTTTTGCTGATAATGTTAATATTAATGATTATTATTATTATTTTTATTTTGTTGGAACAAATGTCAATTATGATAGAAAGGAAAAAATGTGGTGTATGTGGCAACGTATATAACATTTGTTGTAAAAAACACCACAGAATTATCTGCATGTGCCCCAACAGAAAGGATACATATGGCAACATATGTCACAGAAAGAAGATATGTGGTAACATATGTCACAAAAAGAAGATATGTGACAATATTATATTGTCACCAATTGTTCATTTTTGCTGATAATATTAATATTAACGATTATTAATATTATTTTTATTTTGTTGGAACAAATGTCAATTATGATGGAAATAGTCTTTGTAAAAATAATTGATAGAATCGATGAAGGTTGTTGTATTAGACCATAATTTTGTACTTAGACATGTTGTAGACTATATATTAGTGTTACATGTTGAATTAGGTGACAATTTAATTGAATTAACCCCAAAAAGCACATTTTAGGATATGCATATGTTGCCACATATGACATGTTTGTTGCAATTTCTGCTATAAATTCAACAATTTATCCAACAGAACGTGCATATGTTGCCACAGATGACATTTCAAGGATGAGTTAATCGATAAATTGAGCAATTCAGCAATGGAAAAATGTCAAATTGGACCAACGTTTAGTACTTTAGGCCATAATTAAGCCATAAAAAGATGATATAAGACTTGGAACAACGATTTACAAGGGTGTTATATAACTATCATATGAAATTACTTGGTCATTGTATGATGAACTAGTGGTATGATAGTCTTTGTAAAAATAATTGATAGAATTGATGAAGGTCGTTGTATTAGACCATAATTTTGTACTTAGACATGTTGTAGGACTATATATTTAGTGTTACATGTTAAATTAGGTGACAATTTAATTGAATTAACCCCCAAAAGCACATTTTAGGATATACATATGTTGCCACATATGACATGTCTGTTGCAATTTCTGTTATAAATTCAACAATTTATCCAACAGAACGTGCATATGTTGCCACAGATGACACATTTTATAAAGAACAAATTCAAAAATCAATATAAAACACTTCATCTAGTTCTAAATCACCAAAACATAATTCACAACGAACGTGATACAATTGATGAACAGTGCAACAAATGGGTCTTTCTCCCACCTAAAAAATATCACAACTTCTGTCGACATCTTCTGAGTTTTCGTGGCTCCGTTTTTCTCATGTTGGCAATGAACATTAAGCCTTCTCTCATGGATGCACCGCCCCTGAAGATTGAAATTATGACAAGCGCATATGATGCACCAATGTGACCTCCGTCTACTGCTTGATTAATCATTCCCAATGCATTTGGATCACTATGATTGAAATAATCAAACTACAGAAGAAATAACACATTTAAAAGGTAGAATACATTGATAAAAATGTGAATACATGCTAAAAACATTAAAAATTACCACGCCTTGTCTGTATAAGGCTTCTAAATTCCCTGATGCTCTACACATTTCCAGGAAAGAAGTGCATTTTTGAACAACTGACCAAGGTTATGCGACCAAATATATTCAATAAAGTCCTCCAACGTTACCTTTTGATATACAGAAGGTTCATTAGCGACTTGATTGAGGACCCTAGAACTGAGAAATCAAATCAAATGGTTAGAAAATCAAATTAAAGAGCGAAAATTGATAAATACATACATACCTTAATCTAACATTCATTAAATTTTTGAAGGAGTAGGAAACAATCCTTTCAACGATATCAATTAGTAGTTCCCTCGGAAGGGATTCAATGTACTCCCTCCGTTTCAAAAAGAGTGACCTGGTTTGACTTGACACAGAGTTTTAGAAAATACAGAAGACTTTTGAATCTTGTGGTCCTAAATTAAAGTTATGTCAAATGTACTAAATTGCCCTTCAATCTTGTGGCTTTAAACATGCCACGTGAAAAGCTGAAATTAAAATGTTATCAAAAAAGGAAAGAGGTCATTCTTTTTGAAACATACTAAAAAGGAAAGGAGGTCATTCTTTTTGAAACGGAGGGAGTAATTTTTTTTACTCCTAGTCATTTTTGAAGATTTTTTCTTCTTCATTTCCATCTTGGAGAAAATTAAATAAAAGGACCTAAGTTGTGTTCTTCTTATATAATCCCAATGTAATGAATGTGAAAAGTTGCAACTTCTAAAGACGAAGAGGCACTTTTGACTTTTCAAATGCAACTACTTAATTTTTTGAAAAAAGGGTAAAATATGAAGAGTTGTAATTAATGAAGGAGGTTGTTGTATTAGACCACAATTTAATTGAATTAACCCCAAAAAACAAATTTTAGAATATACATATGTTGCCACATATGACATATCTGTTGCAATTTCTGCTGGAAAATTCAACAATTTATTCAACAGAACGTTCATATGTTGTCACAAATGACATTTCAAGGATGGTCAAAATGAGAACACTATGAAAAAAAAAGTAAATATTTTTAGATTAAACATTTTATAAAGAACAAATTCAAAAATCAGTACAAAACACAAAAATGCCACCCTTTTCACCATGAATTTGCAAGTTATGTACATATGTTGTCACATATGACAATTTAATTAATACCACACAATGGTATAAGGCAGAAATTTAACTACATAATCTAGTTCTAAATCACAACTATATAATTCACAATGAATATCATCTTCATCGTCACTTTCCCTGGCCAACCATTCTTGTGAGCGATTTGCTCAGGTTGATGAATAGTGCAACAAATAGGTCTTTCTCCAAACAAATGAGGTTCTGACACCCACATTCCACCTACAACATATCGCAAATGTTGTTGACATCTTCTGACTTTTAGTGGCTCCGTTTTTTTCATGTTAACAATGAACATTACGCCTTCTCTCATGGATTCACAGCCCTTGAAGATTGAAATTATGGCAAGCGCATATGATGCACCAATGTGGCCATCGTCTGTTTCTTGATTAATCATTCCTAATGCTTTTGGATCGTTATAGTTTAAAAAATCAAACTACAGAAGAAATAACACATTTAAACGGCAGAATACATTGATAAAAACATGAATACATACGAAAAACATTAAAAATTACCACGCCTTTTCTGTATAAGACTTCTAAATTCCCCGATGCTTTGCACATTTCCAGGAAAGAAATGGCTTTTTGAACTTTCACCGATCATCTACAATAAGGAAAGTTGACCAATGTTACCTTTTGATACACAGAAGGTTTATTAGCGACTTGATTGAGGACCCTGAAACTGAGAAATCAAATCAAATGGTTAGGAAATCAAATTAAAGAGCGAAAATTGATTAATACATACATACCTTAATTTAACATTCATTAAATCTGTGAAGGAGTAGGAAGCAATCCTTTCAAATCAATTAGTAGTTTCCTCGGAAGGGATTCAATGTAGTTTTTTTTTTTACTCCTAGTCATTTTTGAAGATTTTTTCTTCTTCCTTCCCATCTTGGAGAAAATTAAATGAAAGGACCTTCTGTTGTTGTATTCTTATATAATTCTAGGAATGTAATGAATGTGAAAAGTTGCAACTTCTGAAGACGAAGAGAAGTGAAGAGACAACTTTGGACTTTTCAAATGCAAGTACTTATTTTTTTTAAAAAAGGTAAAATATGAAGAGTTGTAATTAATTTTTTTCTAAAAGTTGTTCCTATAAAAGTAATGATTGATTGATTGTTCACATACCTTACACGTAATTATTTATTAGAAATATGTTGGAACAAATGCGTTTTCTATTGTATTTGTAACACATAATTGACATATGTTGGAGCATATGCAATATTATGTTGTAAGATCTAATACATAATTGATATATGTTGAAACATATGTGTTATTCTGTTGTACTTGTAACCCATAATTGACATATGTTGGAACATATGTAATATTTTGTTGTAAAATCTAACACATAATTGTTATATGTTGGAACAAATGCAATATTCTGTTGTAAGTAGCAACACATAATTGACATATGTTGTAACAGATGCATCAGTTCAAAATAAATCACATATTTTATTCAACAACACTTATGGAGCATTTCTGAACATTCATTAAAATTCATTAAGATAAGAAGATAGGGAACATCATTCTCAAATAAAAAAGAACATTCATTAGAATTCAACAACATTTATGGAGCATTTCGATTTGAGCATGTAGTTCTTTTGTGGCCAAAGTCCCTACATACGGAACACTTATTTTTTCTTGTTGGAAATGATTCACCAACTCCACGCCGTCGCTTATATCTCCTTCTTCCAGGTTTGCTTGGATCAACATATGTAAGAGGTATTTCTCTCTCTATGATATCCAAAGGGACAATCCAAGAATCTTCAGGTGGCACAAGGTGAATTTCCTCACAATATGTCATTATGTATTTTTTCACTGAATAATATGGAGAGGAGTACTCATAAATCTGATTTCCAAAATCGGCACCATATTGGGATCGAAGCGCTGTCATGGCATGTGGACAACATATTTTGTCCAAGTCAAAAATTCCACAAGTACAAATTCTTCTTTGTAGATCCACCATAGAAACATCACCATGACCAGTGACACTGAACTTGTAGTTAGTGATTTGATGAGCCAACAACTTGTTGCCCGCGTTGACATAGTTTGATATGTCTTTTTCAATTGAGGGAAAAAATCTATTTGCAGAGTTCACCAGCTCCATACACCTCTAGTAAAATAAAAGTGCAAATCTCCTGTTTATTTCATCAAATAGAGCGACAATGGGAAATTCTCTTTCAACATCAAACATAGTATTCACCGACTCCGCGTCGTTTGACATCATAATGTTATATCTACACAACAAAAAATAAAAATCAATCAAAATACATAAAATTACAATAAACTCAAACGAGATGGTATAGACAATAATGTACCTATTTTCCGGGCAAAATTCCCTGCTCCATGTGTGGAATCCAATACGTTCAAGAGTTTCAGCCGCCTTTGGTACCAAATCTCTTATTTGATTGAAATGGTCATTGAACTCACATCTATCGTACGCCTTTGCTGCTTTATAAAAATGGGACTCTACCTTTGAATTGTGAAAGTTATTTCGAATATTTTTCTCAAGGTGTCTCATGCAACAACCATAATGAGATGCAGGGTAGATAGTCGAAACCATTTTTCGAATACTTGGATGCTTATCAGAAATAATGCACAACTCATCAATATCTTCTACAAAGCTTCTCATATTTTGAAAAAAATATTCATATGAGGCATCACATTCCTTGTCCACAACACAAAAAGCCACTGGAAATATATGATTCTCAGCATCTTGTGCCACCGCCGATAGCAAAACTCCTTCATACTTGCTCCTTAGGAATGTCCCATCAACGGCTATTACTTTTCTCATTTCTTGAAAACCAATTACCAAGCGACATATGATACAAAGAAGTACTTGAACCTCCCATTTTCATTGAGCGACAATATCGTCTTGCTTCCTGGATTTGCAACTTCAAGCATATAACGGTACGCATTAAGCACTACATACTTGTGCTCATGTGTTCCCTAACCGAAGACTTAGCATGCTCCATGCCCTTATAAATCTTCCAATAGCTTACCTTACAACCCAATTCTGTGTGGAGTTGATTTGACATGTCTCTTGTGGATGGGCCTTTACCATTGGGAAACCTATTTTCAAAGTACTTACCTATGACTTTTGCCGTGGCATGCGGATTATGGCTTGTAAGATGCTCTGAACCACATGTATGATACTTTTCATAGATACTAATGACAAACCTGTCGCTACTTGTAAATTTCACAACCCTTAGCCACCAATTGCACTCCGGATATGAACATTTAAAAGAAACACATTACGAGAATTGATAACCCTTTTCAATCTAAAATCTTTTTTCAACAAAGCAATTTTCAATGAATTTGCTAGTTCTTCCTTGTTCTTGTATGTCATTCCCTTATAAAAACCGGTTTCATCATCTCGAACATTATTCACACGTGATGATTAAGAAGAACATGGAATGTTGTTGCCAACAATAGGTGTATGAGGATTGTTGCTCTCAAAGTCCGGCACTTCATCTTTTCCAATTTCATCATCGTGATTATTCATGTGCACAACATCAAATTCATCATTTAACATATCTTGTTGGTCTTCTTCTGGCTTATGATCCTCCTCGATAGGATTTTCATCCACGTAGACTTTTATATGGGCGGCCTCACTGCTCCTCCCAAATAAACAAGCAAACTAGGCTGATCAGTTATTTTAAAAGGTAAGACCTTCTCATTATGAAAAAAACTAGGAATGTATCTCATGACAAGATCTTTCGACTGACAATTGAATCCAGATTTTTGGATGACTAAATTCACAAAATCATCATACAAAATATTTCTTTCGACAGTCATCCTTACCGACCCTCCCCGTTTCTTGACATCCTTCCAATGCCAAATGTATCGATTTTTCTTCTCGACCCATTCCCCACGACAATCAATCCCTACAAATAATCCCTCCATTTATTGTACTTGAGGAAATTAATTAAAAAAATAATTAGTACTAATGAAGAAATGTGTAAGTCATATATTGCAACATATGACTATTTTGTTGCGACATGTAAGTCATATGTTGCTACATATAACTGTTTTGTTGTTGTGACAAATAAATCACTTGTTGGAACATGTGTAAGTTATATGTTGCAACATATGACTATTCTGTTGCGACATGTAAATCATATGTTGCTACTTATAACTATTCTATTGCACATATAAATCACATGTTGTAACAAAATGTGTAAGTCATATGTTGCAACATATGACTATTCTGTTGCGACATGTAAATTATATGTTGCTACCTATAACTGTTCTGTTATGACAAATAAATCACATGTTGCAACATGTGTAAGTTATATATTGCAATATATGGCTATTCTGTTGCGACATGTAAGTCATATGTTGTTACATATAACTATTTTGTTGTGACAAATAAATCACATGTTGCAACATATGGATATTTAGTTGCGACATGTAAATCATATGTTGCTACATATAACTATTCTGTTGTGACAAATAAATCATATGTTGCAACATATGGCTATTCTGTTGTGACATGTAAGTCATATGTTGCAACTTGTGTAAGTTATATGTTGCAACATATGTCTATTCTGTTGTGATTGAAATAATCTTTTTGTTGTAACATAAGACTATAATCTGTTCCAACATATATAGTCATCTATTGGAAACGCGAATGCAAATTATTGAAAAAATTGCAGGTTATACCCAGATCAATGATGAATGATTCAAAGAACTATTAATCTTACTTACCAAACAATGGTGTGTGAATGCAATCACTTATGAAGTAATTCCAATTGATACATAACGAAATCTGGTCCACTGATTAAATTAGCTAAATCTGATTCAAGAAGATGAAAAGAATAAGAAGAAGCACAAGGACTAGAAGCCAAGACCAACAATGTAAGAAGAAGAAGAAGAAGAAGAAGAAGAAGAAGAAGGCGGGGAAAAAAAGCTTTTATTTCCCCTTTTGGTTCGCTCGCTGGCTTGCTTCCCTCCATTTTTGGTTCCCACCAAAATTGGTTAAATTAGGTTTTAGTCATTTACCCTTTTACCCCTCATTTAATATAATGGACCAAACTGCCAACTTATAAACTTGAGGGCAACTCCACAATCCTTAATTACATAATTGTCACCTACACCCAATAATTAAGACTTATGTCACCACCCTTTTATTTTCACACCTTAATGTCACCCTTAATTCAAAGTCCCAAGATAGATGCACAGGGTTGAGTTGCTGCGGATTTGTTGGGTCGGGTGTATTGTATGTTGGAGTTATATTGGAACGCCGTGGGTTATTTGTATTGAAAAGGCCCAAAACTTGGTCTTTCAATGAGTTGAATAAATTGGCAAAAGTTGCAATTAAACAATAGCCAAATGAATTTCAATTGTAGCCAATCAAAATTAAGAACTTAGTCGAATTGATTAAATTAGTAAATTTGACTAATAATTAAATGAGCTTCTTAATCTTAATGAAATGAAATAATTAACTCAAATATAAACTAATTAATTCAAAAATATAATCCTAACTTAAACTAAACTAATTTGATAAAATATTTAACTAAAACATAAAATCTTTTGAGATGATTTATTCCTCAAATGTACCGTGAGATATTCCCTACAATTGATTTCTATAACTTTGTGCAATGAGGGCATGATTAAAGATATATTATGTTGATTAGTGAGAAGTAATAATATAAGGAAGACTTGGGTGTGTTCGATGTGAAGGGAAAAGTTTATTTTTCAAGAAATGGCGCTTGTGGAACTTGTTTATATGCATTTATTCATTTTTCTCATTTCTAAGGAACTTATTTTCCTACCGGAAAACGAACATAGGAAGATTGTATTTCTCTGTACTGAACACACCCTTAAACCTTAGATTTTCCAGTAGTCTGTTGTCTTCCCTTTTCTTATATGTATGCATGTTTGTAATCAGCTATTGAAGAGGTGAGAGCAGTATGTAATTGTGGATATAGTGAATGAATGCTTGAATATTTTGTATATTATTTCCAATTCTGTAATTATGGCTTGTGAAATACACCCTTCAGTTGTTTTTGGAGCTGATTAATGGAGAGAAGACTTGGTCAGGCATGTCTTTAGAATGTCTATGAGACTATGACGATTTACATTTAGGGGTATTTTTAGTATGAAGGAAAATATTTTTCCATTTTTTCTGGCAACTAAACACCAAAAAATTACTTAAAGGGAAAAAACAACTTTCTTAGCGTATGTTTTTCCCTTAATATTTGGTGGATTTGTATAGCAATGGAGCTTTATAAAAGGATGTTCTGTTGAGCTGCACAAAGGCTTTATGCAAATAAAAGGGTATTATATTCTCAAGTCTGAACCTCCAATTTCTGTAAATGAGAGAGATACTATGCTGATGTATCAATTATTACTCTTCTCCTTTAGCTTAAAGCTTGGTCCGAGCAGTCAACAACAAATGGATCAGTAACTTTTTGACAATGCTTTCTTTGTGATTTTCCAAGCCTTAGAGAGTATACAATTTCCATTTTGGGTAGTATAAATTGCAATTTTTTGCATATCAATATGATGAAAAAATATATAGTAAAATGTTAGTCAAAGTTGTTATTGTTTGACTCCAAAAAAGGAAACCATACGAAGAGAGTATACAATTTCCATTTTGGGTAATCACACTGCCTTCCTTCCGTAGGGCGAAGGAACACCGTACTGTACCAAAATAGCAACTCAAATCCAAAAAATAAAATAAAACAAGTCCACCGTGTTGTTTTTCATTACTTATTGTACCTTTAGTAAATTGGGGGGCTAAAACTCAAAACAGGTATCCTGTTACTTGTATGTTCATTTCTAGTTTGAACAAAAGAAGAATCAGTAGCATAAAACACAATGATGCAGCATGTGATGAATGCAGTGGCAGTAGTTCGAATGGCAATGAGAGACCCCAATAATAATAATAATAATTCAATTGGAGCAGAAGTAGCATTTGTGTGTTTAGATGAGATATAAGTATATTCTACTACAAGGTATCTTGTGATTAAATATAAATGTAAAAGTAGTTTTCAGTTTGTTTGTTAGGAGAATCTGTATCAAAGCATAACTTCTACAAGGGAATGTTCACCTTTTCAGCTGTAATACTTCCCATTGTTCAGAAGCAACACCAGCTTCTTGTGACCCTACTTCTATGTAATGCTGCTGCAATGGAGGCCCTACCCTTATACCTGGACAAAATGTTCAATCAATATGTGGCCGTTATACTATCAGTAACTTTTGTCTTAAATTAACATCTCCACATTGAAGACCTTAGCTTAATTGTGTGATGATCTCATCTTCCTCCTATTTCGGTTTTGTAGGTTATTCCTCAAGCAATATGTACCAGGTATGGACTTGCAGTGGGTGCAAATTTTGTTTGACTTGTTCGTGTTCTGATGGTCATATGCTACCCAATTGCTTACCCCATAGGGAAGGTAATCATTGCACTTCTGAAGTAATTAAAGACAAAGCTGGACGTGTATCCTAAGTACCAAAAAGTAAAGATAGCTTAGTCAATGAATGATGGCAAACATATGCATTCTTCACTTTAAAGGAGTGTCGTAATTTAAGCATCTTGGGTTCTGAGTTCTTGTTGATGCCTTAGAATACTCTTAGCTGATAAGAATTGAAATCTGTTTATCAAGAAACATATAACAGATGAAGCTTTGTTCCTTTTTCTTTTTCTTTTTACTGCTTCTCTTGACTAATTGTTACGTTCTTTTAAGCTCTTATGAAATTATGTTTGTATTTCAGATCCTAGATTGCGTATTAGGACATCATGAAGTACTGTTTAGACGAGCTCAGTTAAAGGCTCTTGTTTCTATCCACAGTCAAGAGGTCAGTGTTGTATCCTTAATTTTCAGTAACGACAAGACTGCAGAACCAATAGATTATTACTTCTAGTTCCTTTCGCTTTTTGGAAACCATGATTTCTTTAAATGAGAAAGTTCTGCAAGCTGGCAAGGGAGGTGAACTTACACAATAATTAGTGGAGCATTAGATTTAACTGAGAAGGTATGGACACTGACGCGGTCTTATTGTTGCCATGCTTCTCCAGACCTCAGGTTTATCAATTAATAATGCTTGGGTTTTAAAACATCCGTATTTTCTTCTTTGTAGTTGTGAAAATGGACCACATCATGAGAAGATATATATTTTTTTGTCAGTATGCCTAAATTATCAGTATCCTGAGATAGATTCTTGATTCAAGACAGACCACTGCTATGGCTATAATACTTACTTTGACTCTTTTTTTCTCCTGTTTTCTTTTTGAATTTGATAATCTTGATACATTACTGTGATGACCTGTTTTTTTTTTGTTTGGCTTTTGTGTTGTTGATAGACTGCTGAGGAGGCCATGACACCCATTGAGTCGGCATTTTCATTGAATGTCAATTCAAAGCTGGACTGGTGAGTGTGGTGCCATTATTCTTCCAAGCTTCTTTGGTTCTGTTCTCAGCTAAACAGTACGACTACCATTTTTTATTCTCTTTCCAACTAAAAAGAGATAAAAAAGAAAAGTGAAGAAACGAGCTCTTTCAGATGAGCTATATGGTGTACTACCTTCATGGTAGCTACTTACAGTACAGATTTTTGTACCGTCATTTATTATTCGTGAGGTTCCTGGCAAGGCTTACCTCACTATACATGAATAATTGCTTGGTATAATAAGTTCTAATTTCGTTTGCTTCTCAATTTCTCTATGGACCATGTATGTACTCTATTTCTTGGATATTAACCTCAGAAATATTCCAGATAATTTTTAGTAGTTGGCTAACTGATCATCTGTGCCCCTATTATAGGGAGGCAATGGGTAAAATTATTGCTCGGGGTCATAGCTGAGTTCCAGTCTACTCAGGTAGTTCAAAGAATATTATTGGACTTGTACTGGTGAGTTTTGGATCTCACCTTCAGAGCACTTGTAATCTTGCTATTCCGTTGAAATTGATAGTTTCAATTTGATTTTAGGTAAAAAGTCTTCTTACCGTACGTCCAGAAACTGAGACACCAGTTAGTGCTGTTTCTATCCGAAGGTATTAACTTTTTACTACTCTACTTCATTTCTTAATATATGCATGTGTTGATCAGTAAGCTGTAAACCTTGTTTTCCAAGAATCTTTTCAGAGTTCCAGCTGATATATATGCCACTATATGATATACTAAACGAGGCAGTCATATGGCTGCAGTAGTGAAGCTTAAAGGGAAAAACAAAAAACCTCCCTTGGTACTTGAGGAAGAGAAATCTGATGATAGTACAGTTACGTTGCTGGTGGAAATCCTCATGTAACTACCCATCATTTGATGGCAAAGGGTGAAAAGACAGAGAGTGTCGTTGTTGACATCGAGAAGGCTACAGTACTGGCAGTAACGCCTCCAACATCTGCTGATGCAGTGACAAATGGAGTTCCTGAGTAGTTGAGGATGCTGAAGTAATAGGTATTATTACTTTGGAAGATGATTTTGAAGAACTCTTACAGGTGATCTTTGGGGTTCTTCTAGTTTCTCGTTACCTCTTTTACACATCTGATGGAAATTAACATCATTAGTGCAGGAGGAAATAGTAGCACGAGACTGATGAGTATGTTGATGTACATAAGAGGTGGGTGAGAGCTGGACAACGTAATTTCACCTACTCAATATAGTAACTATTGTTGAAAGAGCAGATTGTAACTTTTTCCAAAAAATATCTACAGGATTCGTGTGGCTGCAGCTTCATCAGTGGCACGAGCTCCATCAATCCGGAGGTTAACAGCCCAAAAACCAAAAGGGAACCGTAAGTACACATTTTATACTATATTCATTGATATATGATGAAATATTTTTGAAAATGTCAACATAATAATTTCTATACACATAGTTGCAAGAAACTAAATCCGTTGTGTGGCGTTAACAGTATACTTAGTGATTTCAAGTGCATAATTCATTACATTGTGATTATACTAAAATGGTGATGGGAGAGGAGAGTTCTATGTTTTTGCTGCATTTGTGTATTGAGTTTTCTGTTTCGTCGTTCACTAAAAGCTGCCATAGAACTGTTAGGATCGAGAACTCGGGTAGTGCGGAATTTAGCCAAACAATGTTATTATGACAATAACAAAGACAATAGTAAGTTGATAATAACGAAAGTGAAGCAATTAAAGAAGACATAAATTTAACGTGGTTCGGTCGGTGTGACCTAATCCACAAGCGGAGAGGAGCAATTTCACTATATCAACAAGAGTACAAAAGAGAGTATAAATTTAGAGTAAATACTCTAATTAATCCCCAAATACCCAAAGAGAATAACCTCACAAGATCACTCCAAAGAAAGGGTTCACACAAGTGTTTCCCAACACAAACTCTCTTACAAAATTACTCTTAATGGAATGACAAAGAAAGAAAACAATGAAATATTTTCATATGCTTCAAGGTGTGTTTCAACTAATGTCTAAGCTCTCTATTTATAGAGAAAAAAAATAGACTTGTTGATGTCATGGATGATGTCTTTGGAAGATGCAAAATATTCAACATCTCAATGTGAATATATCAAATATGGTGGCTTCCAAATCTTTGACAAATATAGTTGCCAAATCTTTGACAAATATGGCTACTGAATTTCCACATTTGTGGCTTTCAAATCTTTCACAAAAGAAAGATAAAATAACTTTCTTCCAAAAGGCCACATTACAAATCTCCACCTTGGCCTGAGTTTGGTGAAAATAGTAAATTTTCTCCATTCTCTCCGCAGAAGCCCATATGGGCTAAAATATTCTTCATAAATGCCAATCAAGTTCAAACAAAGCTTGAACTTGCTGACTGGAAGAGACTTCGTGAACATGTCGGCGTGGTTGTCTCTTGTGTTAATCTTCTTAACATAGACCTTTCCTTCAGCAATGGTTTTCCGAATGAAATGATACTTGATATCAATATGCTTCATCCTCTCATGATACATCTGGTCTTTAGTCAAGTGAATGGCACTTTGACTATCACAGAAAATGATAATACCACCTTGGTGTAAGCTGGGTTCAGCAAATAGACCCTTCAACCATAAGGCTTCTTTGATCGCCTCGGTCACTGCCATATATTCTGCTTCGGTAGTAGATAAAGCTACTACATGTAGTAATGTATCTTTCCAGCTGATAGCACAACCACTAATGCAAAAAACATAGCCTGTTAGTGATCTTCTTTTGTCAAGATCACCTGCATAATCAGAGTCTACAAAACCAACCAAAGTGTTAGGATTTCTCCCAAACTCCAAACATGTGTTCGAAGTACCTCGCAAGTATCTGAGGATCCATTTCACAGCCTGCCAATGTGCTTTACCAGGGCAAGCCATATATCGGCTTACCACACTTAATGCTTGTGAAATGTCTAGACGTGTACACACCATTGCATACATAATACTGCCAACAACACTGGAATATGGTACCTATGCCATATACCTCTCTTCTTCCTCTGTTTGCAGTGATTGAGCAGCTGATAACTTAAAATGAGCAGCAAGAGGAGTACTCACTGGTTTAGCATCTTTCATGCCAAACCTCTCCAAGACCTTCTCCAAGTACTTCTTCTGGGTCAGGAATAACCTTTTGGTTCCTCGATCTCTTTTGATCTCCATGCCAAGGATTTTCTTAGCTACTCCTAAATCTTTCATTTCAAATTCACTTTTCAGCTGACTTTTCAAAATGTAAATTTCTGTTGAATCCTTAGCAACAATGAGCATGTCATCAACATATAACAATAAGTAAACAAATGAACCATTATTTAACTTCCGGAAGTAAGCACAACTATCATACATGCTCCTCGAATAACCATGACCCAACATAAAGGAATCAAACCTCTTGTACCATTGTCTTGGAGATTGTTTTAATCCGTACAAGGATTTCTTCAACAAGCAAACATGATCTTCTTTTCCTTCAATTTCGAATACTTCAGGTTGATGCATGTATATTTGTTCCTCAAGTTCGCCATGTAAGAAAGTTGTCTTAACATCAAGTTGTTCTAATTCCAAATTATACATAGCAACTAAGGCAAGCAAGACACGAATAGAGCTATGTTTAACTATAGGTGAGAAAATATCATTAAAATCAACTCCTTGTACCTGACTATAGCCCTTTGCAACTAATCGTGCTTTATACCTCACATCTTCCACCCCTGAAATTCCATCTTTTTTCTTGAAGACCCATTTGCAACCAACAATTCTTTTACCTGACGGCGGCTTCACAAGAGACCAAGTACCATTCTTGTGGAGAGATTCAATTTCTTCATTCATTGCAACCAGCCACTTGGCCGAATCAACATTAGAAACTGCTTCTGAATAATTAGATGGTTCTCCAATTTCTTCAGTTTCCTGTGCAACTGAAAAGGCAAATGCAATATAATCTCCATACCTTTCCGGTTTTTGAATTTGTCTCCTTGGTCTGTGTGTGGCTATAGAATACTCATTTGCTATAACTTCAGAAGTCATAACTTCTGGAGCTTCAACTTCAGGAGTTTCAACTGTATTTTGCTCCAGGGTTGATAAGTTTGGCTTTGAAGGAATGACAAGTTTGACCTCCACATGCTCATGTATACCCTGCTCCTTATTCGTATTACTAGAACTAGAAGACTCTTTTCTTGGGTGTAACATAGAGGATTCATCAAAGGTTACATCTCTGCTAATTATGAATTTTGGTGACTTAAGATAAGGATACCAGAGTTTGTATCCTTTCACCCCAGATGCGTATCCAAGAAAAATGCACCTTTTTGCCCTTGGTTCTAATTTACCATCATTCACATGCATGTACGTGGGATAACCAAAGATTTTTAAATTAGAATAATTAGTAGGAGTACCTGACCACATTTCCTCCGGAGTCTTAAAGTTCAAAGGTGCAGAAGGAGCACGGTTGACAATGTAACAAGTTGTAGAGATAGCTTCTGCCCAAAAAACATTTGTCAACCCAACATTTGAAATCATGCAACGAGCTCTTTCCAAAAGAGTTCTATTCATCCTTTTTGCAACACCGTTTTATTGAGGGATCATCCTCACAGTGCGATGTCGAGCAATTCCTTCATTTTTGCAAAATTCATTGAACTCATCATTGCAAAATTCTAAGCCATTATCCGTTCTAAGCCGCTTGACATATTTTCCTGTTTGCTTCTCAACCAAAACTTTCCATTGTTTGAAGGTTAAGAAAACATCACTTTTATTTTTCAAGAAATAAACCCAAACCTTCCTTGAATAATCATCAATGAAAGTTAACATATACATGGCACCACCTTTTGACGGGGTACGAGAAGGACCCCAAAGATCTGAATGAATATAGTCCAAAGTACCTTTTGTTCGATGAATTGCTGGAGATTTGAAGCTGACTCTTTTCTACTTCCCGAACACACAGTATTCGCAGAAATCCATGTTCCCGATACTTTGTCCACAAATAAGACCTCTTTTGCTGAGGATGGAAAGACTTTTCTCACTCATATGTCCCAATTGCATATGCCACAATTTGGTGATGTCGGAATCATATTGGGTAGAAACTGAAGCAACACCTGTAACAGTGGATCCCAACAAAGTGTACAACGTACCAGATCTGCATGCTTTCATGATCATTAGAGCACCTAGAGATATTTTCATAACTCCACCTTGACCTGTGTATTTGCACTCAAGAGATTCTAGAGTGCCCAAAGAGATGAGATTTTTCTTTAAGTCATGAACATATCTAACATCAGTGAGAGTTCTTACCACACCATCGTACATTCTGATTTGAATTGTACCCTTACCAAAAACTTTGCAGGGAGTATTGTTGCCCATCAAGACAACTCCACCTCCAACAGATTCGTATGTGGCAAATAAATCCTTATTGGGACACATATGATAAGAACAACCCGAATCCAAAATCCACTCATCGTTAGATTTAAAACTATTACTAGTAGCTAAAAATATTGTTCCATCAGACTCATCAGCAGCTACACTTGCTTCAGCAGGGTCAGTATTTTGATGCTCATATTTGTTTTCCTTATGCTTTTCTTTGTGTTTCAACTTATAGCATTCAAAAATAATATGACCTTTCTTATGACAATATTTGCACACCACATTTCTATATCTGGACTTTGACCTTGATTTAGACCTCTCACTACTTGATTCTTTCTTATTAGATCTACCTTTTACAAATAAACCTTCCCCATGGGTTACACTACTTTCTCCAGTAATATCTCTATCTATCTGTTCTTTTAATTTTAAGATAGATTTGATTTCCCTGTAAGAGATATTATCCTTTCCATAAAGCATAGTACCTCTAATATGCTTAAATGATTGGGGTAAGGAAATAAGTAATAAGATGGCTTGATCCTCATCATTAACTTCAACATCAATATTACTCAAATCCATAAAAATAGAATCAAATGCATCAAGATGTGAGAGTATAAAAGTACCTTCAACCATACGAAATGTGTAAAGCTTTTGCTTTAGGTAAAGTCTGTTTTCCATTGTCCTCTTCATATACAAGGTTTTTAGTTTTTCCCACATGCCTTTGGCTGTGGATTCTGCAGATACTTCACGTAAAGCCTCATTTGAGAGATTTAAAATGATACTTGATTTTGCTTTTTTATCTATGACGGCAAACTCCATGTCCGTCATATTTTCTGGCTTTTTCTCCTTTCCTTCTAGTGCCATATCTAGGCCATCTTGAATTAGTATAGCCTCCATCTTTAATTGCCACATCCCGAAGTTTGCACTTCAGTCAAATTTTTCAACATAAGTCTTTGTTATCGTCATTTTTGGCTACTGAAACTAACCCGATTAGATCCGGCTCTGATACCAATTTGTTAGGATCGAGAACTCGGATAGTGCAGAATTTGGCCAAACAATGTTATAATGACAATAACAAAGACAATAGTAAGTTGATAATAACGAAAGTAAAGCAATTAAAGAAGACACAAATTTAACGTGGTTCGGTCGGTGTGACCTAATCCACAAGCGAAGAGGAGCAATTTCACTATATCAACAAGAGTACAAAAGAGAGTATAAATTTAGAGTAAATACTCTAATTAATCCCAAATACCCAAAGAGAATAACCTCACAAGATCACTCCAAAGAAAGGGTTCACACAAGCGTTTCCCAACACAAACTCTCTTACAAAATTACCCTTAATGAAATGACAAAGAAAGAAAGCAATGAAATATTTTCATATGCTTCAAGGTGTGTTTCAACTAATGTCTAAGCTCCTTATTTATAGAGAAAAAAATAGGCTTGTTGATGTCATGGATGATGTCTTTGGAAGATGCAAAATATTCAACATCTCAATGTGAATATATCAAATATGATGGCTTCCAAATATAGTTGCCAAATCCTTGACAAATATGGCTACCAAATTTCCACATTTGTGGCTTTCAAATCTTTCACAAAAGAAAAATAAAATACCTTTCTTCCATCAAACAAAAGGCCACATTACAAGAACAAATTACTGATGTTTCTAATTGGACTCCATAGGGAGTGCAAAGCAAGGAAGGGCAAAACCAGAAGAAGTCGGGCGAGGACACGAAGGACAAGGGAGTCTTGGAGTGCCTCTTCTTGAGAGGAAGAGATAAAGAGTTGGTAGTTTGGTAATCTTAGTGATGTTGAGAGTGAAACTAACAAGTCTTACTGCAACCTGATGTATAGTTTTGTTAGTGCATATACAACATATTCTTCTATGTAAAACTTTGGCATTGAGAATCATAAAGTTATATGTTTCCTTGTATATAATATTCTAGGGATTTACATATCTAGTTACTTTGTTAGCCTTCTCTTTACTTACATTTAAATCATTGTAATTCTCCTAAAATACCTTGTTTAGTAACATAGTATTAGAGTCATCCCTACTTGGATTCTAGTTGGACCTGGGCGTGAAGGGGTGTTAGAGTCCTATACCAATTGGGGAATGGAGTGATTGTTTGTTTAGTTTACAACAATCCTCCAAGCTAGCTAGCTTTTGGGGTTGAGTTAAGTTTAGGTTGATATTATGCCGCCACGGTGCTTTCTAGTTCTAATGGAGAGAAGTAAAATATTTTAGAGAATTTTAGTGGATATAGAGAAAGACCCCAAAACATTACTTTACTATTGTACTATAAATCATCAAATAGTAATGTTGAATCATTTTCCATCATAATATTTTGGTAGAATAAAATACTGATCAAAGTTGGATATATTGTTTAATGTTTTAAGTATTACTTCAAACACCAATTGATATATTTCAAATGAGTTGAGAGAGAATCATAACATTTAATCTGGTATTGCTCAGTGTGTGTGAACAATGCTTTTGAAATATTGCCTGATTTTTGCATGCTTTTGATATCATTAACTTTTTTTTTTAAGGAAAAAATTCAGCAAACATTTTTGAATTTTAGGAATTTTCAACTGGAAAAATTACTCCCTCTATTTCATATCAGTTGATCATTTTTCTTTTTACATGCATTTTAAGAAATCATAAATAAAATGATAATTTTACTGTTTCACTCTTTAAAGAACTTCTTAGAAATTTTACAAATAAATATAAACTCTTTCAAAAAGAAATAATTGTAAGGGTAATAAAGGAAAAGCATAATTAATGCTTTCTTGATTTATTAAGGTGGACAACTAATATGAGACAACAACTTTTGAAAAAATAATCAAGTAATATGAGACGGAGGGAGTAGCAAATATTTGTAAATTTCAAAACTGAAATTCAAAGATGTTTTTTGATTTTTGTCCTAGACAACTTAATGATTTCATATTTACTTGTCATTATTTGGCTTGACACACCAGAAAATTATTATTAATATAAGTATTTTATAACATTATTCCCATTAAATGATGTTTAATATGAGGTCTTGAAACATAATTTATAGAATAAGTATTCAATGCTGAGGGTACAACTTGAAAACAATAATTATTATTTCTTCTTAATATGTCAAAAATGAACTAATAAAAATAAAAATATATTTTAGGAATAAGTGACAATTAAAATTATTAGCCTTGAGTTTCCCGAGTTTCGAAACTCCTAACTTTTGTACTAGTACTGAAAATTCGGCTATTTTCCAAAAAAAGTGTGCAAAAATAGGCTAGATTTGAAAATTACCTGTAGTAAAACAAGAAAGGAAAACAACATAAATAGGCCATAAAATTTAAAATAATTACAAGTTCATACCCAAATCCAAAGTAATTCCTGAAATACCCATTCTCTCATAAATAATTACAGTCCATACCCCCAATTCATTAAGGGTAATAATTGTTGCTTAACTGATACTAAATTGGTATCATATACTGTATTTGTATCATTAAGGTTGATGATTTCGCTTAACTGATACTAAATCAGTATATATATATATATATATATATATATATATATGTTGTACTGGTATCATTAAGGTTTCTTGTTAAGAAATTACTTATTAGCCAATGATACTATAAGATAATATATGTATATTTTGTGGTATTATTAAGGTTTCTTTTTCAGAAATTACTCATTAGTTAATGATACTATAATAGTATATATTTTATGGTATCATTAAGGTTTCTCATTCAAAAATTATTCATTAGTCATTGATACTATAAGAGTATATATATACTCTTATAGTATCATTGACTAATGAGTAATTTCTTAACAAGAAACCTTAATGATATCAATATAGTATATATACTGATTTAGTATCAATTTAGTGAAATTATCAACCTTAATGATACCAATACAGTATATATATACTGATTTAGTATCAATTCAACGAAATTATCAGCCTTAATGATACCAATACAGTATATGATACTGATTTAGTATCAGTTAAACGAAATTAGTAAGGGGGTATATAGTGAAATTATTTAGTGGGGTATGAATGTAAAGGGGTATATGTTTGTAATTATTTTGCTTTTATGGGGTATTTGCTTATTTTCCCCAAACAAGAACCCCAACAATTTTCTCAACTTTCCTTTCGATATATAAAAATATCCAATTTTGGTTCTGTATTCGCTTACTTTTCTTCAGAAATTCAACCAAACGAACCAACTTCATTGAAAATTAGAGTTGTCAATATGGGCTGGGCTATCCCATCCGGGCTAACCCATACATGCTTTGAAATTTGACAGGTCAGGCCAGGCTAGCCTATTTTTGGTGTGGGCCAAAAAATGGTCGGCCCAGCCCACAAGTACGTGGGCTACGGGCTTTGCCGGGCCAACCACTTTTCTTAAAAGTATATTTTATTATAATTTTTTATATTAAATTATAATTTAAAAATATTATCATAAATATCGACAAGACAATATTACATGGTGTTAGTGTTATTACTTGTCCACAAATAAAATTATCTGTATAATATTTATTAAATTTGATTTCAAGTAAAAACTTAAATAGTTAAATAGAGATATTAAACTCATTGTTTTTCAATGATCATAATAAAATACAAAAACTATGACAATATTCCATAGACTACGGCATATGTAGTGATTCCCTAGAAATTTTAAGGAATTTATATTTTATGTAGTACATATTTTATAAACATAATTTGTATTTAAATTGTAATATTTCAAACTTTAAACATATTTGAGTTTAGACTCTTGTTATTTTTAAGGAAAAATTATTGAAATACACGTCTTATGTTTCCCTTATTTCCAATATCCCCTTCTATTTCTAAAAACCTCTAAAATCCCTTATTTCTTTAATGTATCCGAGCTACATATTAATGTATTTGAGCAAGTATTTAATGTATCCGAGCTACATATTATGTATATGGTTTATTTTATAATGTATCCGATCTAGTTTTTAATGTATCTGAGCTACATATTATGTATCAAGCTAGTTTTTAATGTATCCGGTTTATGTTATAATGTATTTGAGATACTCTTTAATGTATCCGAGCTACATATTATGTATCCGGTTTGTGTTACATTTTAAGGGATTAATGTAATTACAAACTAAAGAGGGATATATTGTAATTTCATATTAAAACTATATGATTCCTAAAATTTACCCTTTTGTTAATACTCTATTTTATTTTTATTTTAAATTAATTTTTATTTGGCCCACGGGCCGGCCCTATTCATATTTTTCAAGCCCCACAAATCGACAGACTTATTCTTTTTTGGGCTAAAAATCTCTTTTCTTAAATGGGCTTAAAAAATCGTAGCCCAACCCTATCAAATCACGTTAGGCCAGACCGGCCCAACGGCCTAGCCATATTGACGGCTCTACTGAAAATCTTCACAGTTTTAGTATAATCTCAATATGCACATACGACTATCGCTGAAACACATATTCGTATCAGTATTTTTTAATCATTCGCTCGATTTTAGGTAAATGAATATGCTTTTGTTGATATATTGGTTTGTTACAATTAAATTGTAATTTGCTACTTAACTACTTTGGTTGGTGTAAAATTGGCTAGTCTTCTGATGAACTGTTTTGGATATTTTTTTTTGTTAATTAGGAATCAGGGATTTGGAGGTTAGATCTTGTTTGAATTGTTTTTGGATAGTACATAACTTGAAACTACAAGTAGAATTCAATGGGGAGAAAGAAGCCTGTGCGTGAAAACGAGAGTCTTGAATCTTCCAAATAGGGTGGTGGTGGAGGAAAGTCGAAGAAAAAGAATCGGGTGATAGATGATAATGATTACTCTGTTGGGAAAGAATTGTCTGAAGAGACAGTGGTTCTGGAAGACAAAGTTGAGGTAGTACCAGAGATCAGTAAGAAGAGAGATCCTCGAGATGAGGACGATGAAAAGAATCTTGCTAAGCATGTTGGTGGAGTAGGGAAGTCAAAGAAGAAGAATGTGGCCATTAACGATGATCAGTACTCTATTGGGACTGAAATATCTGCTGAGATGCAGAAAGAGGAATTAACACCAGCAATGGCTTTTGGCAAGAAAAAAAGTAAAAAGGGTAAGAAGGGTGGGGTGAGTACGTCTGATTATGGAAGTCTTGGACAGGATGATGACGACAAAGACATGTCAGGTTTGTCAAGGGATAGGGATGGAGTGGTTGGTGATAGTGACATAGAGGCTGACAGTGTTGCATCCGTTACTGGAAAACTGAAGAACTTAAAACTGGGGAAGAGCAGTGCAAGTTTGTTAGTTACATTTGCGCTTCACGCCATTGATGATGAGGATATCGAAACTAGGCAGCTATCTGAAGAAGATGAAGAGTCCACAGTTGCCTTTACAGGTAGGAGTAGTGGCATTTCTTTTAGTGCTGCCCTTCTTAACAAAGAAAATGATGCAGATACCTCTCTTAAATTGGAGACAGAGGCAATTGAAGAAGATGATGCACCAGGAATTATTTTTTCAGGTAAAAAGAAGTCATCTAAGAAAAAGAACAAAAGTGCATCTAGCACAATGAACACTACATTCGGAAATGTCTCAACCAATGTTGCTGATCAAGACCATTGTAGCCTAGGGGTTAATCGAGATGTTGATGATAATAGAGGCAAAAAGCAGACAACAGATGTGTTAGAAACTTCAAAGTACAAAACCAAGAAAACAAAGGGTGGGCATGCTTCAAAGATTCTGGCAGAGCTTGGCGAAGGATCAACAATCACTGCTCATGCTTCTCTTTCACGAGAAGAGAAAAGTTAACAACAGTCTCAATTAGGAGATGATACAGGGGAAAGAGAAGCAGTTGAGGAAGAAACTATGAAGTCTGCTGTTGCAAAGAAGAAGAAAAAAAAGGAGAAGGAGAAAGAGAAAAAGGCAGCTGCAGCGGCAGCAACTATCTCTTAGATGGAGGAAAAACATGAAGTAGCAAAGAATGATACCAAAGGAAAATTAGTAGATAAAAAGCAGTCGAAGCAGGTTAGGAAGATGCAAGAGAGACTTAAAAAAATTAAGGAAGCTGAAGAAAGCAAGAAGAAAAACCTGGGCCACTGCCTATTGCTGCCAAGTCTGTAATTCCTACTCAAAAAGCGGTTGCAAGTGTACCAGCTGTCACTAAGAATGATGGGAGTAAGAAGAGGGAGCCTGAGGTTGTGGTTTCTGGGCAAGGTACAAAAAAACCTAGTGCTTTTTTAAGCAAGAGTGAAGACAACCTCCGGTCTCCTATTTGCTGTATCATGGGTCATGTTGATACTGGTAAAACAAAGCTTCTTGACTGCATACGAGGCACTAATGTTCAAGAAGGTGAAGCTGGAGGGATTACACAGCAGATATGTGCAACTTATTTTCCAGCTGAGAATATAAGGGAGAGAACTAAGGAACTAAAGGTTGATGCCAAGCTGAAGGTGCCTGGATTGTTGGTCATTGATACACCTGGACATGAATCATTCACTAATTTGCGTTCTTGGGGTTCAGGTTTATGTGATACTAGTTTTCGAACACGTGCATTGCACGTGTATACCATGCTAATTAGAATAAATACTTCCAAAATATAAGTGTACGATGTGTAAAATACAAGCTCGAATCAATGAACGGTTCAACATATTCAACTGATATTATGATCATTGCAAGACAAATCATACAAAAAAATTGTTATCAAGTGAATTGTTTTGAAAACTAATACTATAACAGCTTCAATTATACAATTCTTATAATATATCAAGTATTCAACTTGTTAAAACTTCTTTTTTTTAATATGTTAAAACACATAATTTACATATCAACATTATAGTTACAAAATATTTAATGCCATAAAGCTTCCGCCTTCTTTTTAAGGAATAATACCCTCCACTTTTTTACAGATGCATACATATCAAGAACTTGTCGTTGAAGGAGAGTGGTGTTTGATGAGTCCACAATTTGTACTCATTTAGGACTTTATTTTGATAGAAATAGTATCCTCAAATGCTTATTTTGTCTCAATATCTGATGAAAACTCTTAAGTTTCAGGTATTTGAAGTTTTGGTGGAAGTATGGACACTTAGGCGCAAAAAGGAACAAAAAGGGTGAAAAGAACGAATAAGCTGAAGCCTGGGCATCGCCAAGCACACTTGGCGATTCGCCGAAGGGATGCACTCCTCCCTTTGTTCCAGTACGCGAAGCCCTAAAGGAGCAGGATAAAAAAGGCGATGAAAGGAGCAGTCGGTGTTTTACCGAATAATTCCGCGAATTAGTACTATCTCGCCAAATGACACAGAGCACGACCAGGCTGAAGGCTAGTGCAAGACGGCGACGAACTACACCAAAGGGCGAATCGCCGAGTTAATCGGCGATTCCGACTAATGATGAGTCCACAAATTGGACTCATTTAGGGCTTTATTTTAATGGAAATAGTGTCCTTGAATGTTTGTTTTACCTCAATACCTGATTAAAATGCTGAAGTTTCAGGTATTTGAAGTTTTAGTGGAAGCATGGACACTTAGGCGCAAAATGGAGCAAATAGGACTAAAAAGAACAAGAAATGGAATCCTGCGGATCGCCGAAACGACATGAGCCGCCCTTCATTCCAGTACGCGAAACCTTGAAGGAAGTGGTTCAAAAGGCGAGGAAAGGAGCAGTCGGCAGGTCGCCGATCAGTTTCGCGAAGCAGTACTGTACCGCCCAATGATCCAGAATGTGAGGATGCTAAAGGCAAGACACTGAAGGCGATGAGTTGACCAAAAGGCGGATCGCCGAGTTCATCTTTGATCTCGACTAATGTTGCCGAACAATCCTCCATAGCACAATTTGTGAAAACTATAAATACTATTTAAAATTAGATTTTGGAAAAGAGGAGTGGAGTGGAACATGTTATTATTATTTTTCACTTTAGAACATATTCTAGCTAATATTTTTCTCTCAAGTTTGGAGAGGGTTTTGTGGAGACTTGAAGAAATGAGTTCTTCTTCCCCAAGTTGGAAGTGGGTCTTTTCTATTCAATTTCCTTTGCTTAATTCAAGGTTTAATTTCTTATACCTAGTTGATTTCATTAACATGTTAGGTATAATTTCTTATTTCTTGATGTGTGGTTTAAAAACCCCATTCTTGGGGTGTGATTTAGCAAATATGGGTTGATATTCTTGTTGGGTCTTGCTTGCTGATAGGTTAGATGTATTTTAATTGTGATTTCACCTAGTGGTTGTGGTTTAATCTAAAGGGTTTGTAGTTGCAAATACAAAGACACCCATGTGTTTTCGACTTGCCCGAGAGGGAGGTCGTGAAACCAAAACCACTAGACTGATGGCCTAAAGAGTGGGTCGACATGAGGTTCATCCCGAGAGGGTGAGCCCTAGTCCCATATCCTAACACTCAACTCGAGAGAGTGAGTGGGGTAAGGCGTAGGCTGGTCTTCATGCGGCAAATGGATGTCCGAGAGGAACACATTTGAAACGGGGTAAGTTGCCTGAGAGTACCCAACAATTATTTTGCAAATCTCCGATAGAAAGCATGTACCCAACAATTTATCTTTACTTGTATTGCGGTCACATCCCAAGAACCTTTCACCATACTTGATTTTCTTGTTTATTTTGTTGTTTTAGTACTTGTTACAAAAACCCCTTTCGATATTTGACACTTTTGTGTCACCTCTTTTACATTTACAATGTCTTTTATCGCAAATGTCTTTAACTACGACTAAATTGAATGAAATTCTAATTGGTTATTAATTCTCAAAACCGCTCCCTTGGGACACGACCTCAACCCTCGGTTGGGTTACTATATTATTGACGATCGTAGACACTCATATCGTAGGATAGTGTCGTTGGTCACGATAAGCATCAAAATGGCGCCGCTGCCGGGGAGTGGTGTTATTTGAGAATTTTTAGTTCACTAGAATTTTCGTCTTATTGATTGTAGATTATTAACTTTACTCTTAGTTTTGTTTTTCTTTGAGTTTTTGATTGTATGTGATCCCAAGGATTATTGGCAAGAATCTCTGTTTTTCCGTAGTTTTAGCTTTACTAACTTAATTTTTAGCTTTGCTTTGCTTGTTTGTGTTGAAAATAGAAATTATGAGTGAGGACATGGGGCACAGTTGCCACGCCAACAACCCATTGAATATTGACTTGCACCGAGATGACATTGACGATGCAAACAGTGTTTATGATCCCGCTCCATTGGGTGAGATAGGTGCAATTCGCTTGCCGCAGGGTGGTGAAAACGGAAATTTTGAAGTCACGAGCACAACACTCCATCTCATACATTCAAGAGGCCTATACGAAGGATTGGATCATGAAGACTCACATGAACATATCCAAAGCTTTTTGGACGTATGTGCTCCGTTGTCATTCAAAAATTGGTCGCAAGAAGCCATCAGGCTTCGCTTATTCCCATTGTCACTGACAGGAGCTGCCACTACGTGGTTGTCTGTGCTTTCCAAAAATTTTATCACATCATGGAAAGAATTAGTCACTGCTTTCCACAATAGTTTCTTTCCCCCGTAAAAAATGATGAAGTTGAGGGACAACATTCAGAATTTCAAACAAAAAGCTAGTGAACCAATTCATGAGTCGTGGATTAGATATAAGAGGTCTCTGCGAAAATGCCCAACACATGGGCTGACAAGTGAGTTGCTACTCCAATATTTTTACCGAAGTCTTGATTCAGTCAACAAAGGGAGAGCTGATCAATTGGTCCAAGGCGGCATAATACTACAGCCCTTTGAGGTGGCCTCATTTCTCCTAGATGTTATGGTGAGAGTAAATCAAGCTTGGTACACCAAAGAAGATCAAGTCTCCGCTCTGTGTTTCAGGCTGACGCAAGAGCAACTCGATAAAGAAAAAAAGAGGGATGAAAACATCAAAAAAATGTTGTCTCAGATGGAAGATTTACAATAGCACATGAAAGGCAACTGTGAAGTGTTTCGCGCAAAGGGGGGTTCTTTTTCCGATAACTTGAAATCGAGAGGGAATCAAGGTTGGAACCACAGAAGGAATGAGGAGGGTTTCCACCTGCACTATCAACCGCAGGTTGGAAATCAAGGTTGGAACCACCCTAGGCGATATTTCCAAGAGTGGACTGATCATAACAATCATGAAGAATACCAAACTCAATTGAGTGACAGCCCGACATCAAGGGGGAGTGACAACAGCCCCAAGGTGAATGATCTACTGACATGAATTCTTGAGAAAGTTGAAGGTTCTGATGATTTGCTAAAGGGAATGAGAGATGATTTTTCTTCACTAAATAGCAAGGTGAACTCTCATGCTAATGCCATCAAGATGCTGGAAGGTCAATTGAATATCCTATCGGCTCAATTAACAACCACGATGCTAAAGGAAAATGAGGAAGAAGAGTTGGCTGTAATTACCTGTAGTGGGAAGTTAGCGATAGGTAATGAAGGAGAAGAGCGTGAGGAAAATCACGGTGAGGAAGAAGCAGAAATTACCGATCATCAAAACATCGGCAAGAAAGCACAAGAAGGAATGAATCAACATAATGAAACTACAAAAATAATACAACCCTTACCCAAAATACCTCCACCTTTCCCCATCTTTTGAAAAAGAAGAATGAAGATGAGAGGTTTAAAAAATTCTTGTCTGTGTTCAAGAAATTGTCCATCAACCTTCCTTTTGTGGAAGCATTGCTGGAGATGTCAGGGTATGCTAAATTCATGAAATAGTTAGTCACCAAGAAGAGGATCTTGGATTATGAAACGATTGAAGTGCCTCATAGTGGTAGTGCGATCATGACAAATGAGTTAATCACTAAAAGAGAAGACCCTGGTGCTTTCACCATCCCGTGTACTATTGGAATGTTCCAATTTTCCAAGGCTTTATGTGACCTAGGAGCAAGCATCAACCTGATGCCATACGCCATATACAAGCAACTTGGATTGGAAGAACCAAAGGCAACTACAATGAGACTTCTCATGGCAGATCGATCGATCAAGCATCCTGTTGGGATCCTCTACGATATCTTGGTCAAAGTGGATCGGTTCATATTTCCAGCTGACTTTGTGATTTTAGACTGTGACATTGATGTTGAGGTCCCCATTATTTTGGGAAGGCCATTCTTAGCAACCAACAGAGCATTAGTGGATGTTGAAAGCGACAAGTTGAAATTCCGTGTGAATGACGATGAGATAACTTTCAACATCTACAAATCCATGAAGCAACCAAGTGATATCCATGTAGTGTCTACTAAAGATGTTATAGATGAGGTAGTGGCAAGTGTGAGCTATCTGCTGCACAAAAATGAGCATCTTGAGTCAATACTTACAAATCATGACGATTCGAAAATTTAGGAATATGATGAAATGATCGCATCCCTAACAGGGTTAGGAGCATATGCACGAAATCCAATT
Source organism: Solanum raphanifolium (assembly GCA_036250405.1). Classification (NCBI taxonomy): domain Eukaryota; kingdom Viridiplantae; phylum Streptophyta; class Magnoliopsida; order Solanales; family Solanaceae; genus Solanum; species Solanum raphanifolium. The sequence goes on from JAJOOE010003771.1 coordinate 32,690, forward strand.
AAGATAGATATCGACCTAAAATACTGATGCAGCCCACCTGCAAAGCCATCAATTGAAGAACCGCCAACTTTAGAACTGAAAGTACTCCCATCCCACCTCAAGTATGTTTTCTTGGGAACTAACAACACTCTGCCAGTGATTATTTCAGCCAATCTGAGTGAAGGGCAGGTAAAAGTGCTTGTTGAAGTACTGCAGAAGCACATAAAAGCGATCGGATGGACCATAACTGATATCGTGGGCATCCCGCCTGGTATCTGCACCCATAAGATTCAGCTGGACAGTGAATGCGAACCTAGTATGGAGCATCAATGAAGGTTGAACCCCCCGATGCAAGAGGTAGTAAAAAAGGAAATCATCAAGTGGCTTGATGCAGGAGTAATCTATCCGATTTCAGATAGCAAATGGGTCAGCCAAGTGCAATGCATACCAAAAAAGGGTGGCATAACAATGGTCCCAAATGCTAAAGGAGAGCTTGTGCCGACTAGATACAGGATGTAGGGTGTGCATGGATTATCGAAAGCTAAATTCATGGACTGAAAAGGACCATTTTCCAATGCCTTTCATGGACCAGATACTTGACAGGTTATCAGAGAAAGAGTGGTATTGTTTTTTGGATGGATACTCTGGATATAACCAGATATCTATCGCACCAGAAGATCAAGAGAAAATCACTTTCACATGCCCTTATGGGACCTTTGCATTCAAAAGGATGCCATTTGGACTTTGTAATGCACCGACAACTTTTCAACGATGCATGTTGTCCATCTTTGCTGATATGGTTGAGGACTCTCTGGAAGTCTTCATGGATGATTTCTCAGCCGTGGGGGACACATTTGAAGAATGCTTGACACATTTAGAGCGAGTGCTCCAAAGGTGTGTGGAAACTAATCTAGTCCTAAATTGGGAGAAATTCCATTTCATGGTGAAAGAAGGCATTGTTCTTGGGCATAAAGTGTCGCAACAAGGGCTGGAAGTTGACAAAGCAAAAATTGAGGTTATCGAGAAACTACCATCGCCGATCTTAGTAAAGGGGATTCGCAGTTTCTTGGGCCATGCAGGATTCTACCAGAGATTCATTAAGGATTTCTTAAAGATTGCACAACCATTATGCAAACTCTTAGAGAAGGAAGTGAAATTCTACTTTGATGACGCTTGTATGGCAGCATTTAAATGTTTGAAGGAGAAATTGATATCCACACCAGTTATCATCAGCCCCAATTGGTCAGAACCATTCGAAGTGATATGTGATGCGAGTGGGATGGCATTAGGTGTAGTATTGGGACAAAAGCGTACCAAACTGTTTCACCCAATCTATTATGCAAGCAAGACTCTAAATAGTGCCCAGCGAAATTACACAGTCACTGAATAAGAATTGCTAGCAGTGGTCTATGCTTTCGAAAAGTTTCGGGCATACTTGCTAGGCACTAAAGTAGTTGTTCATATGGACCATGCAACACTCCGATACCTCATGGCAAAAAAGGATGCGAAGCCAAAACTGATAAGATGGGTGCTACTCTTGCAAGAATTCAATTTTGAGGTGAAAGATCGAAAAGGTTGCGAGAATCAAGTTGCAGATCACCTATCACGGTTAGAGAATAAAGCAGGTACTGAGCAGGAAAAAGAGATAAATGACTCATTCCCAGACGAGCAGATATTCACATTGTCACTCACACACGTTCTATGGTATGCTGACTTTGCAAACTATATCGTATGTGGGTTGATTCCTGATGAGTTAAACTCTTATCTACGAAAGAGGTTCCTATTTGATGTTAAAAGATACTTCTGGAACGAGCCATACTTATTTCGGGAATGTGCTGATCATGTCATAAGAAGGTGTGTTCCGGAAGAAGAATCAACAGAGATCCTCCATGCCTGCCACACATCACCAGTAGGGTGTCATCATAGTGGAAACCATACAGCAACTAAGATTCTCCAAAGTGGTTATTATTGGCCTCCTCTTTACAAAGATGCCCACGATTTTGCAAAGAGATGTCCTCAATGTCAGCAGCAAGGCGGAGTGTCAAGAAGACACGAGATACCCCTTACACCTATTTTGGAAATCGAACTATTCGATGTGTGGGGAATTGATTTCATGGGTCCATTTGTCAGCTTGTTTGGAAACAAGTATATCTTAGTAGCTGTGGACTATGTGTCCAAATGGGTGGAGGCTGTCGCACTCCCGAATAATGAAGGAAGAAGCATTGTCCAATTTTTGAAATGCTACATCTTTGCACGGTTTGGCACTCCAAGAGAAATCATTAGTGATGGAGGATCACATTTTTGCAATAAGTGGTTTTCCAGTGCATTGAGCAAATACGGAGTAAAACACAAGGTCGCCACTCCATATCACCCCCAAACAAGCGGACAAGTTGAGGTGTCAAATCGTGAGATCAAAAGCATTCTATCCAAGACAGTAAACGGCAGCAGAACCGACTGATCTAGAAAGCTTGACGATGCACTGTGGGCATATCGGACTGCTTAATAGACACCTATAGTAATGTTCCCATATCAGCTAGTTTTTAGTAAATCATGTCATTACCTGTCGAGCTAGAACACAAAGCCTTATGGGCATTGAAAGCTCTGAATTTAGATTGGACAAAGGCTTCAAGGGAGAGGTTGTACCAGTTGAATGAAATAGATGAGTTCAGGCTCAGATCTTACGATAGCTCAGCCATTTACAAAGAGAAAATGAAGAAATGGCACGACACACGAATAGTCCAGAGGGAATTCAATGTGGGAGATTAAGTGTTATTGTACAACTCACGACTAAGGCTATTCCTAGGGAAGCAAAAATCCAAATGGTCTGGACCTTTCAGAGTGACACGAGTGTTCACCAATGGTGCCATAGAAGTTGAAGGTAAAGAGGGACCCCCATTTAAAGTTAACAGACAGCGTTTGAAGTTATACCTTGGGGATTGCCAGGAAATCGCTTTAATTGAAGAATTGTACTTAGAGGATGCTTGATAGTATTCCTACGTCGTGCCATGACGTTAACTAAGACGTTGTTTGGGAGGCAACCCAAAACCTTTTATTGCTTTGTTTTACTTTGAGAATATAATGGTGTGTAGTTTATACAGGTTGAAGCAAGGGAGGAGAGTGAAATAATGTATGGAGGCAAATAACAAGTCCAGTTGGTGGATCGCCGATGATATCAGCAAGCACGACTCTTTCTGTCGGGTGACTCAAGGCAATGTCAGCTGGGATTCTGTGAAACTTGGCGTTCAGTAGAAAATTAATGGCGAATCGCCAACCATGTCGGCGATTGCAACATAGACCGCCATTGAGATCCTCACATAAGCTGCGAATCCTGTTACATTTGGCGAAGAGACTAGACACTTAGCGTTTCGCCGAGTGAATGAGGTACCTAATGTACATCATCGAATGGGCAGAAACTGGACGGTTCCTGCAGGCCATAGGTTTAAATATTCTGGTTCATTCATTCTCTCTCATTTCTTCATCCTACCAAACTCACACCTGAACTTTAGTTTTATATTTCTTGCAAGTCCAAATTATTGTAAATGTCAAATTGTGTGCGGATTTGGATGTCATTGCTACCTAGCACTTCATTAGCATCTGATTCGGCACTAAAGGTTGGTGATTCAAACCCCATTTTAAATTTAGTAAAATTGTATTCATTTGCATAGTGTTGATATTGTCAAGTCCTGGCTGAATCTCCGCATTGATGGCACTTCATGCATCATTGATCAACATCTTTGCGTAATTGGTCGAATCCAAATCAACTGTGCTCTAATTTGAATTAATTGACTGCGGGGGTATGATACTATGATGGGTTTTATTGTGAGTTTGTGCTATAGGGGCTTGAGTTTCTTTGACTTGGGTTGCGGGGGTTGAGCCTGGAAATCGTGTAGAACATAGGCGTGTTGAGTCAGTTGGCGAGCCGGGCTTAGCTCACCGAATCACTCGGCTATTCGCCGAACTGCCCTTGTCGCCTTTCATTAAAAGCAAAGTTGGGTTATTTGATCTGTTAAAATCGGTGAGAAACCTGCTATCGCTGAATATTTTCGGCGACTCGCCGAGAGGTCTTTTAAATTGCCCTTCTTGCCTGCACCCTTAGTTCCATTATGCACATATTTAATTAACTAACCTAAGTGAGTAAGCATATCACCAACTAGTGTGGCAGGGTGATTTTATGCGCACCAGAATCCTGCTCTGTCTAAATACTTTCTAACTTGTCCTAAAGCCTTGGCGGAAATGGGAAGACCAAAAATTGCAGGAAGAGATAGGCAACCCCGACAAGTAAGAGCAAGGGATTTCAAAAGAGACGAAAAGAGAGCAGAACTAGCCAAAGAAAGAAGGGAGAGTAAGAAAGCAAGTGCCAGTAGGAAAATTCCCATTGATCCCGCCATTCCTTCATGGAGGCGCGGATTATACACAGCCGCAGATTCCTTCTTGGTGGCCCATGATGTGGATAGAATGGTCGAAGCTAACATCGTTGCAGAAGCTAGAACAAAGGAACATAATGAAATCTAGAATGACAACTCGGGGGCCATTGTCGAGTTTCAGACTAATGCAACAGGCAACAATGCTCCGATAGATGAAGCAATCGTGTAGACAGGATTCCCCTTCACCTCTCTCTATCTTTACTTGTCTAAACTTTTGGATACTCCTATATGCATTTGAGGACACATGTTTTTTTTTGGTGGGGTGAGGCCCACACATTTTGTGTTGACATTTATGTTTTGTTCTGTATATATTTGGGTTGTCTACTTTAATTTGTGTTTTAAATACTGCTTTTCAGTGGATGTTTGAGCTCATGGCTCCTGTCGTTTTACTTGCAAAATAATTTTGATCCTTTTGAAAAATTGTCGCCACCTCTTGTGTTGAAAGTGGCTGTTTGTTTGCAAAAAATTAAGTCTCGGTTTCGATCAATACCGGTGACTTGAATAGTGCTCCCAATTGAACAAACATAAATGCACGGCTACGACGAGACCAAATGAAGTTACATAGACAATATGTGCACTCTTTGCATCTCGTGGTGACTAGCCAATTATCGAATTGATTTTCTTGTGAGGACCGTTGCACACTAGCGAATGTGTCTAGACTTGTTTGATTGAAGTATCGATGCCTTGTGTGATTAGCTTACTTTGAACCATGCATGAATAAACCTAGAATTTGCCTCGTTAGTCTGATTGATTTAGAAAGGTGTACTCTTGAGATGATCTTAGACAACTTTTGAAGAGTGTGAACCAATTTAACATATACCTCTTTTTGTGGCCTACCCGTGAGCTTGTGAAACTCTCTTGAACACCCCTTGAGCCTATCCTCCTTTGGAAGAAACTTGATGAAACTTAGACCTTTTTTCATCCACTACCTATAATCCTCTTGAGATGTGTTTAGTGAATAGCCAACTTAGACCAAAAGTCTAAGTTGGGGGTGTGGTGAAAAGGAAAAGGAAAATGAAAAGTCAAGAAGTGCAAGAAAGTCTCCTGAATCTATTGTATTGCAAAACAAAATGGAAACCCTCCATATAAAAAAAAAGAAAAAGAGAAAAAGAAAGAGAAAAGAAAAGAAAGAAAAAGAAAGTCGTGGAATAAAAGTGTAAAAGAAACTGGGTTTCCAAGCAATACACGGAGAACGAAGAATAGGATGACTTATGAGCACTAGAAGAAGAATTGAGAAAGGAAGGGTAGAGGATGTTTTGAAAACATCACATCTCACGAGGATGAAAGTCACTGAGCCTAAATGACCATACCTATAATACCCCAGAAAATTTTTGAGCTAAGACCCGAACCTTTCTTCGTAGTGAGTGAGATTTTTGAAAGGAATTAAAAATTTCTTAAGTGTTAAGGTCATTAGATGTAGCACCTTGAGTTCCAAAAAGAATTAAATTGGAAATAGCAAAATCTGAAATTTTGCAAGTTAAGCTAAGTATGAGTTTTGGGTCGAATTCAAATGACCATAACTCATAGCTCAGGATGAGTTAGGTGTACTACCATATACCGTAGGGAAGATATTTGAAATATCTTTCCAACGCCGCCGAGTTTGCTAAGTTTCGAGGTTGGATGAGTAAGATATGTCCTTTTGAAGTTAGGCTGCCCAGTTAAGGAAAGTCAAAACCGGAAATAGTAAGGGGTATTTGGTCTTTTCCTTATAAACAGATTTGATTCGTTTTTAGTAATATTTTAGAGGTATAATCTGATTAGGTTCAGTTTTATAATCCTAGTTTACGCCTAGGGTTTTAGTTGAGAGTTCAAGAAGAGAAAAGAAGAAGAGAAAAGAGGAGAAAAGAGGAGAGGATCAAAGCGTTCGTCGAGAGTCTTGCGTTTTGTTGCGGATTTTCGCCATGTGTTAATCCCTAAAAGGTATGTAAGCTTCCATAGTATTGGGTTCTTTCACCCACATGCCAATCATGATTTATTCAGCGTAATTTCGTTCTTGAAATTTAAGGATTTAAGTTCTTGATGAGTTCTTGATAAGTGTTCTTGAAGTTTCATTAAGTTTTGATGTAAGATTCTATTTGGGTCAAATTCAAACGACCATATCTCTTAGAATATAAAGAGTTACGTGAGCCATAACCTATCCAATTAAAGGTATCTGAATCTACTTTTCAACGCCACCAATTTCGCGTTAATCCAATTTCTGAATAAAAAGTTATGACTATTTTAGTAACCTATACAGTGCTGTTACGAATTAGCCGACGGGAACATATTAAAAAGAGTTGTTTTTGTCTTTTTAACTCCAAGAAAACCATCAAAGAATTTCTTGACTAATAAAAGACTCAAAACAATCAGATTTTCATCTTCACTAATGAAAATCATAATTCTTGGCCATAGAGATTTCAAGAAACTAATTCAAGATTCTCAAGAAAGGTTTTCTTGATTGTTTACCTTCAAGCTAGGGTTTCAAGGCTTCTAATCAAGTTCTTCTTCAAGATTCTTAAAGATTCTTCAATATTCTTCAAGAATCTTGTTCTTCTAGGTATGTAAGGCTATCATAGTGTTGGACTAGTTCGTCCTCACGCCCTACATCTACTTTCAGATCAGTAAAAGAGTAATCTAGGATACTTTCCCTAGATTTGAGTATTCTTGAGATAAGTTGATTTT
>JAJOOE010003772.1:0-18720 GCA_036250405.1 Solanum raphanifolium
ATCTTCGTTGTTGTTCTCAATTCCTTTCTCTGATGTTTTGTGGTGATATAGTATTATTATTAGTTCAATTCATCTGATTTACATCTTTCTCTATGTTAGGAGTTGCTCCAAATGTTTGGCTTGCCATATATCATAGCTCCAATGGAAGCTGAAGCCCAATGTGCGTACATGGAACTTACAAATCTTGTCGATGGTGTGGTTACTGACGACTCTGATGCATTCTTGTTTGGTGCTCGAAGTGTATACAAGAATATTTTTGACGATCGCAAATATGTGGAGACTTACTTTATGAAGGTTTATCATCGATTCATCAGTGTTTTGAATACTCTTCTTTCCCTTAAGTTTGTCTCTGTGCAACTAGGTTTCTACAGCTACACTTGTTTAGGTCATTTTCTTAATGATTTTTTTCCCACTGCAATGGTTAAATGACGCTTGTAGTAAGAGGAATTGTTTTTCTTTTCGTGATCACTATCACAACCACTTCCCACCCCATAAAAAATGAGCATAAGAAAAGAAAAAGGTTTTGAGGTTGGTGGTACACTACGGGGCCAATGTTTATTTCCTAGAGAACATTGTAGTTTCCCTTCATTTATAGTTCATGTGGTTGATCACATATCTGCTATTTATAGGATGTGGAGAATGAGCTTGGGTTGGATAGAGAAAAAATAATTCGTATGGCATTGCTCCTTGGGAGCGATTATACTGAAGGAGTGAGGTAAACCTATTTCTGTGGTTCTTTTACAAAGTGTTATATCCTGCTAACCAGGTGTCTCTGCCTCTCTTGTTGACTCCGCCAATTAGTCTTGTTTGCATATTCTCATCAGGAGACAATAGATCGTATAATTCTTTTACATGAAGCATCTATGTAATTATGTCTGAAACATTCGGAAATCCTAATCCATTCTTTCTTTCATGGTGCAGTGGGGTCGGTATTGTTAATGCTATTGAAGTTGTAAATGCATTTCCTGAGGAAGACGGTCTTCAGAAATTTCGTGAGTGGGTGGAATCGCCAGATCCATCCATTCTCGGGGGGCTTGATGCACAGACAGGTTCCAGCTCTAGGAAGAGAGGGTGTAAAGGTGGTGATCCTGATATGAGTTGCTCAACCAGCAATCTGGAAGGCAATGCTGCTTCCGAGGACAGAGCTGAAAAGTTGAGGCAGATTTTCATGAATAAACATGTAAACCAATTGTGCGCTTTTGCTTCAAATCTATTGTCTATTTGATTGGAAAAGCATGACCTCACTCTTTCTTTATGTTGGGATCGTTTTCACAGAGAAATATTAGTAAAAACTGGCATATTCCTTCTTCGTTTCCGAGTACTGCTGTAATTTCAGCATATACGTCTCCACGAGTTGACAAGTCAACAGAGCCTTTTGCATGGGGGAAGCCTGATGTTTCTGTTCTTCGCAAGTGAGTTGTACGCTATTTTTTCCTTAGAAAGGTCTAATGAGGATTTAGGATTTATATACGACTCTTAATGAGTATTTTGCTTGTTGCAGAGTTTGTTGGGAGAAATTCGGCTGGAGCAGCCAGAAGGCAGATGAATTGCTAGTACCGGTACTGAAAGAGTACAACAAACATGAGGTTGGTCCTTTTTCATAATCCTCTACCTCTGTCTTATTTAAACAATCTTTTCTTGCTATCGAAATCTATAAAAAAAAATATGTATGGAAATAAATTGTGCCGCCGAAATAAAACAAATGGATATATTAACCATGTCAATTGACATATTCAGTTCGAAATAAAGTAATGGTTTATATGATAAGAAAAATATCAATGCGTCACTTTTGTATTGTTTCTGAATGATCTGCACTTACAATTTCCTTCATTTTGTGGTAATTTGTCTGATTGGAGAAAGAGGAAGCTGATGAAGATCTTTCTCTCACTGTTCCTTTATTTACTTGATGTAGACACAACTTCGACTGGAAGCCTTTTACTCTTTCAATGAGAGATTTGCGAAAATCCGTAGCAAGAGGATAAATAAGGCTGTTAAATATATGACTGTGAACAAATCCAGTGATTTAATGGATGGAAGTGCACAAGATGCTCCTGGAAGCTGTAAAAAAAGAGTAGTAAAATCTAATGATATGAATGAGGAAAAGATGGAAGATCCTCCAAGGGGACTAGAGTCTGCTGGTGCTGATTATGAGGAGACTACAACAAAAAGAAGATCAGTTGGGAAGCAGTCAAGGAAAAGGAAAGGAGGGCTTCTGCAGACTGAACATTTGGAACCACCAGAGGGAGCAGGAAGCAAGCGAAACACCAGTAAGAAATCAAGTGGTAGTATAGGAGGACGGAAAGAAACAGCTCGATCTGTGCGGAAGGCAAGTAAAAAATCCTCCTCCAGATCCTCCAAAACAAGCTCTGAGGGTGAAAAAGATAGTGATATAGAGCAACAATCACAAATCGAGAAGCTTGAAAAGCCAAATCAAGCAAGAAGGGTAAGTCATTTTCCTGCAATATTAATTGTAGTTTAAACCATAATGATTACACCTATTTGAGCGAAATTTACAAACATGAACAATAGCTTTTGAGAACTCATCTAGATAACTATATTTTGTTATAGTGGAAGGTACTCATTGCATTGGTGCTAATGCCAAGTCACCTTTGCCTTGTTTAGTGTTTTCCCCTTACCTCTACTGAATTCCTATCCATTAAGAATCAGAGTTGATATTCCATTCTCTCAGGTCCAATACTTTCAAGGCAGCTTCTGGAAGTCCTATCTTTACGCCTATGATATTTTGTTTCTGCAAGTCCTATATTTATGGTGTTCATAATAGTATCTTGTTACATGTGATGTATGATATATTACTCACTTTCTACATATTCACTGTTCAGGGGAAGGGAACTTTCACTCTATTATCAATTTCTGTTTTATTTACTTGAAACATCTCCAGTTCATGACTAATATTTTTTCCATTTTGTTCTAATTGAAATTTCAGTCACAGCGTCATCGGAAAATAGTAAATTACAGTGAGAAGAGAGATGATGAGTTTGACAAAGATGACAAAGATGATGGAGATTCTACTACTGAAAAGTTAGAAAGGAGAGAATCAGGAGCAGATGTGGACATAGCTGAACGTTATCCTGCTGATTCTAGTAAGATGAATGAGAATGATGCAAGTAATGATTACTGCCCACAAGAACTGCCAAACCTTGAAACAAATGCTGGTGTTGATGCAGGTGGGGCAGAGATGGAATCTACTGTTCAACCAAGCTTTGATGAAACTTCTGATCCTATTCCAGGGGATCTTTTGTCTAAGGAGTACCTTAAAATGGGGGGTGGGTTTTGTTTAGAGGAAAATGATGGAGATATGGAGCATGAGATAAATGCTTCTAGCCCTATCTTATCAGTTGAGTGTTCTGATATTTATAATTCTTCTCAGCTTTTCGGAGATGAGAATAGTGGTAATGCTTCAAATCAATTGGTTTCTAGCCCCTCAAGGAAAACGAGTGAGAAGCAATGTGAAGCAGGGATAGGTGCATCTAAAATTGAGCAAGATTTAAACAACACAACTAATATTACTTGTAACGATGTATCCCCACACCTAGAAAATATGGGGAACAATGATTATGTTTCCAGTTCGGTATTTCTACGTGCAATGCCAAATTTGAGGAAGCGGAAGAAGAATAGCTGATGATACCAGTGCTGCTGTGTGGAGTAATCCTTTGTATATGAAGTAGGTTAGCATGTAATTCCTTTTCATATCTCGCATTAAATGCCTGCATCACATGGGACTTCCCACTTTGTATGATTTTTGTATAAGCGGATAAGTTTGAATTCATCCGTCGTGCAACAGATAAGCTTCCAAGCTGCATATGTGGTACTTACTGCTTGGTGATGAACTAACATGGATTCATGAGTAACAAAGTTGTTTATATACATGAGTTTTTGGTCTTGCTAATACATTGCTGCTAAAAGTTCCAAGAGAAGTTGCATCTTTCTTTTTCTGGCAAGAACAATTATCCTTGTACTTGTCCTGATTTCCCGGATGTGGTATGTGTTGTTAATAGTTTTGGGAGATAAAGGCATTTAAGTTCTGTATTATGAAAAACTCGAACAACTTGAAATAGGGCTCTTACAAAAGTGGGCCACAGAGATGTTTGGTGACTCTCACTGGTTAGTGTATTTCCTTGGAGACCATATTTGATGGTTATTATCAGAGGTGATGTCTGAGCAAAGTTAAGCGCCTAAATACTGAAGCTGGAGGTTCCATGGCTCGTCTTTGTGTGAAATCAGGTAGTAGTGTCATTCTTTACTTGAATATTTGTGCGTTTCAGGTAGTGTCTCTATAGCTGGCCAATCTTACATAAGCATCTTCGATATTCTTGATCTATGTATTCTAGCTCTGTTGTGGAGAACGTGTAAATAAGTGTGTTGTGAATTAAGAACAAACGCTTAACAGATTAATTTCTTACTCTGAATCTACTAAGTAGTTCTTTTCTAAAGGACTTAGCAAGAAAAGTAGCCACATGCCGTTTCTGTTTCCCTTTTCATGCTGTTTTCAGCACTTGAATTTCAGTCATTTGTCCTTTGAATTAAAAATGCCATCATGCCATGGAAATAAAACATCTGTCAAAGAGCTGTGAAGATAATATTCTCTTCCCTGCTACAATAGAGCCAGATCTTGACTTACTGCTGCAAATTCGTGATCCACTCGGCCTTTGAACTTGTTTCTGCCACTGAAAACCTAGGCTGCTGAGACATTGGCTGATATGTGGGAGAAACAGTTGAAGAATTAGTTGTTGTTTTCCTCGTAGTGTACCATTAGCATATTTGTCAAATGCATTGGCTATAGTTGAAAAAACCTGTTCCAAGTTGTCCCCCAACATGAAGAAAACTACTTACAGAATAAAACGAATGCATATGTTGGGACATGCATCAAGCAAACTCTATTTCTAAGTTGTGTTTAAGGGAGATGTTGGTGGGACGGTTGCTCCCCACTACCAATTGTCTCTAGATAAATTGAACTTAATCACCAAAAGTGTTTGTATCAAAGCAATGAAATACAAGACGTGTATGTGATACGCACATTTATCACTTACCAATTACCTTAATTAAGTGGTGTGTATTTCCACTCTAAATAGTGATGTTAAATTATTTAATATGGCACAAAATAGTTGGTGCAAGTACCAAGTATTTTCATGTTGTCTGTGTGAATGTGATGTGGGGGATAGATATAGTATTGACTATTGACGATAATCCTTACAAGAAACAAAAGTTGTGGCAAAATTAGAATATTTCATCGCAATTTGAATGGTGAAAAAAAATATAATCAAACATGTAGATTAGATAGCCGCAACCTGACAAGAGGGAGTTGGAGGGTGATAAGTGCTTATGCTTCTATATGTTTTGATGATCTCCTCACAAGTGTAGGGACCTGGTCCTCTGCAGAGTATGAATACTCGTCCAGTTGTCAAAGTGTTGTACAACTGTAAAAGTTGTCTGTGTCAGGGAGTTGGTGAAGCTGTAGAGTACTTCACCAATCAAAAGCGACGAGGTTGTTTGTATGTTGGGTAATAACTCTTCATGGTATGCATCAAACAACAAACAACATTAATGACTCATTCATTCAAAGAGAGAAACTTTCAAGCTTCAAAGCAGCAAGGGACCTGATAGAAGTGCTTCCATTGCTTTCTGCACCAGCTGTATTTTTGTTTGCTTGTAATAGTTCTTATATTGTAGGATTCGTTTCACTTGTGATAGAAACGTTTCAAACTTGTGTGAATCATTGTAAGAACTAGGTTAAGGGTAACTTAGGTTCTTACTCTAAAAGTCTATATTAATCAGTTAGGATTAGTATAGTGGGCAGTGTGGTATTTGCTCTGGCTCAACTAAGTGATAAGAGGTATTGCTTAGTGTGGATATTAGCAGGCTAGTTTCATTTTGTAAACTCGCTATTACTTTTGCTTGGAGAAGATTAGTGAAAGCAGTTTGAAAAGTCTTGGCAGTCCAGGTTGTGGTTTTACTCCCTTGAGCAAGGAGGTTTCCACGTAAAGTTGTTTGTGCAATCTTTACTTTCAATATTTATTTTACTGTCTGTTATTGTAACTGTGTTGAGGACCTGGTCCCATCGATATTCGTGGACGCATACATTCCAACAAGTGGTATCAAAGCTTGACTTTTCAGTTTGGCTAACACCAAGAAAAGAAAAGATCCTGAAGGAATGACTGTTCCACCCAATATGGAGGAAGGGCAATCTTTTACAAGGCCACTTCGTTTCAATGGCCAGTACTATAGATGGTGGAAAAATCGAATGCATGACTACATCAACGTTGAGGACTCTGAGCTGTGGGACATTATCCTTGATGGACCATACATTCCTACAAAGGAGGTTAAGGATGGGGAACTCACCATTACTGTTGTCAAAACCAGAAAAGATTACAATGAGGCAGATAGGAAAAAGATTGAAAAGAACTACAAGGTAAAGAAGATTCTGGTATGTCGAATTGGAGCAGACGAATACAATAGAATATCTGCTTGTGAGACTGCTAAGGAGATATGAGACTGTCTACAAACAGCCCATGAAGGAACCCAACGAGTCAAAAAGTCTAAGGTTGATATGCTCACCACTCAGTACGAAAATTTCATTATGAGGGAAAGGGAGACCATTTTTTAGATGAACTCAAGATTCACCTCTATCACCAACGAGCTGAGAGGACTGGGTGAGCCTATTCCTGTTAACAAGCAAATCCACAAGATCCTCAAAGTGCTTCCTAAATCTTGGGAAAGCAAGGTGGATGCCATAACAGAAGCCAAAGATCTAATGACTCTTCCCATGAATGAACTGATTGGGAAGCTCCAGACTTACGATATGAACAAGAAATAGGGGACGACTGTGAAGGAAGGAAAGAAGGAGAAGTCCATTGCTTTGAAAACATCTCAAAGTGAGGTGACTTAGGAGGAGGATGAGATGGCGTATGTCACTAGAAGATTTCAAAAGATCATAAAGAAGCATGGAGATTTCCAAAAGAAAGCCTCTACCAGTAGAACTGCTACTGCAAATGATCTGTGCCATAAATGTGGCAAGCCCGATCACTTTATGAGGGACTGCCCTAGTCAAAAGCAACAAACTCATGACATCAGACCGCGCAAGAGGGACCTGGTCCTAGAAAATGCTCGGAGGAAGGCTCATGCTGATCAGTTGGTGAGAAAAGCCTTTGCTGTATGGGGCGATGATTCAAGTGAGTCAGAAGAAGATGTAGAGAGCCATGAGGATGTTTCAATGATGGCCATTGAAGATGATGAAAGTATTTTCAACTCCATTTTCTCCTTGATGGCTAAATCTGATGATGAAAAAGATCCAGATGAGGTAACTATTTTTTATCTTAAGGATGATCTAGATATTTTTTCTGTTGAAAAATTGAGGAAACTTGCTGCCCTGCTTATTGATTCTGTTGATGAACGAACCACAAAAAACTTAATGCTAAATAAAAAATTAAGTCTATGTGAGGATGAGAATTCAGCTCTCATGTCTCAAGTTTCTGAAATGAGCGTAAGAATAGGTACTCTAGAAACTAGCAACATAATTCCTGAGGAGTATCCTGGTACTTCAAAGAGAAAACTTAGCATTTTTGAGGAAGAATTGGAAGAAAAGCTTAAAATTTCGAAGTCTAAGCTAGTTGCTTCTCTTGAAACAAATTCCCAACTAAGAAAGGATATGTGTAGGGTCAAGGAAGAGGTAAGCCACTCTCTCTGATTCCTGTAAGATACTCTCTAACCTGTCTAATCAGAGTTTCAATGGAAAGAAAGGGATGAGATGCAGGCCAATAGAACCTCCCAATAATCCTTATAGCAAATGTGTGTCTGTATCTGACAATTGGTTGTGTACTCACTGTGGGCGTAATGACTATCTAAAAGAAAAGTGTGAGACTCTGAGAAAAGCAAAAGAAAAACATGTGAAATTTGTCAGATCTGAAAACAATGATAAAAGGGAAAACAAGGGACCTGGTCCCCGTTATCATTTCAGTAAAAACACTTTCCCTCCCTGGATAGGAAGGTTTCTTATCAAGCCGTTTGATAGTTATTGGGAACTCCGTTTGACGTAGGTTCCTAAATCTAACAAGTGATTCTTATGCAGAAGAGAGGAAAGAGTCAGTGCTGGTACATAGACAGTGGATGCTTAAGGCACATGACTGGAGACACTTCAAACTTCCTCTCTTTGAAAGCACACCAAGGTGGTGGTGTGTCCTTTGGTGGTAGAAAGAAGGGCTTTATCCTTGGTATTGGCAGGATAGGGAGATCGGCTGATAATTCGATAAACAATGTACACTATGTGGAGGGTTTAAAATATAATTTGTTGAGCATTTCACAAATCTGTGATAAAAGAAATGAAGTCAAGTTCATGGCTGATAAATGTTTGGTTACAAGTCGCATTACCAAAAGGGTTGTCATGTCTGCTACGAGAGTTAAAAATATGTATGTTGCAGATCTGGATTCCATTGAGGGAGATGATCTATCATGTTTGAGTGTTCAAACTGATGTTACAGATTGGTGGCATCGACGACTGGGTCATGTGAGTACTTCCTTTGTTGAACATGGTTATTAAAGGGGACCTGGTCCGTGGATTGCCAAAACTGAAGTTTTCAAATGATAAAGTTTGTGATGCCTGTGCTAAAGGGAAACAAACTAAGTCGTCATTCAAAGCTAAGAAGGGAGTCAGTACAACGAGACCTCTGGAGCTGCTCCACATAGACTTATGTGGACTTATCAGAATCCAAAACAGAGGAGGTAAGAAAAATATTCTTGTCATTGTTGATGATTTTGCCAGGTTTACTTGGAACTTGTTCCTGCAGAAGAAAGATGAGGCAATTGGACAACTAATCACCTTTTCAAAATCCATCCAATTGAAGATAAATTACAAGATAGCCAGTATTAGATCTGATCATGGTATAGAGTTTGAGAACTCTCTACTCGAAGGGTTTTGTGCAGAAAATGGAATCGATCACAACTTCTCAGCACCAACAATTCCTCAACAAAATGGAGTTGTTGACAAACATGTCTTATCAGATCTGTTATCAAGAAAACTCCCTATGAGCTGTTATATGACAAAACACCCTCAATTGCGCATCTTAAACCATTTTGGTGCAAATGTTTTGTGTTGAATAATGGAAAGAATGATTTAGGCAAGTTTGATGACATGAGTGATGAAGGTGTATTTGTTGGGTACTCATCTACAAGCAAGGCGTACAAGGTGTTTAACAAAATAACTCTTTGTATTGAAGAGAGCGTGCACGTCAAGTTTGATGAATCTGGTTCAAGGAATGAAAGCAATGAAGACTACAAGTTCGAGGAGTCGATGAACAAACAACAGGTTGATCAGGGTACAAAAGAGAAGGAAACAGAATACTCAGGAGGACCTGGTCCCTCGGGTTCATTACAGGAAACAATGTCTCAAAATCTTGAAGAACGTGAAGGTGAGTCTGATGCTGACAGAGAAGAAGAGATTACCAGAAAGTCCGGGTGGAAGCATCAATCTTCACATCCACTGGACAATCTCATCTCTCCACTTGACTCAGGAATTCAAACTAGATCTAAATCAAGAAATCTAGTTGCTCATTCAGCATTCATATCATCCATTGAACCAAAGAACATCAAAGAAGCATTGCAGGATGTGGATTGGGTAACTTCAATGCATGAGGAACTTCATCAGTTTGAGAGAAGCAAAGTGTGGCACCTGGTCCCCAGACCAATTGACAGAACTATTATTGGGATGAGATGGGTCTTTAGAAATAAACTAGATGAGCATGTTACCATTACCATAAATAAATCAAGGCTTGTGGTGCAAGTTTATAACCAAGAAGCAGGGGTTGATATAATGAGACCTTTGCTCATGTAGCTAGAATGGAAGCCATCAGAATCTTAATAGCATTTGTCGCTCACATAGAGTTCAAGTTGTTTCAGATGGATGTCAAGAGTGTTTTCTTGAATGGGAATCTGAAGGAGGAAGTATATGTCAAACAGCCCCAAGGTTTGAAGATGCAGACCTGCCAAATCATGTGCTGAAACAGGACAAAGCTCTGTATGGGTTAAAGCAAGCTCCCAGAGCTTGGTATGAATGCCTATTAAAATTCTTGCTAGCTAATGGGTTCAAGAGAGGTAAAATTGATAACACTTTGTTCTTGAAATCTAGAGGTAAGGAATTGTTGATTGTGCAGGTGTACGTAGATGATATCATATTTGGAGCTACTTCAGACTCACTATGCAAAGAGTTTGCTGTTTTGATGAGTAGTGAGTTCGAAATGAGAATGATGGGGGAGCTCACTTTCTTACTAGGCTTGCAGATCAAACAAACCTCTCAAGGCATTTCAATATGCCAAGAGAAGTATATCAAGGAGTTGCTCAAGAAGTTTAATCTTCTTGAGGCAAAGGTGTTGGATACTCCTATGAGTACAAGTGTGAAACTTGATAGAGATGAAAATGGCGTGGAGGTCAATCAGACTATGTATAGGGGAATTATTGGATCACTTCTGTACCTCACTACAAGCAGTCCAGACATAGTGTTCAGTGTAGGGATATGTGCAAGATTTCAAGCAGCACCAAAGGAGTCTCACCTGAAGGCAGCCAAACGTATCCTGAGATACTTGAAGGAACTCAGGACCTGGTCCTCTTCTACCTTACTGGTGACTCTTTTGATCTTATAGGTTATGTTGATGCTGATTATGCAGGTTTTCTGGTTGATCGAAAAAGCACATCAGGCGTGGCATACTTCCTCGGATCAGCTTTGATTTCATGGGGAATAAAAAAGCAGAATTCTGTGGCATTATCTACGGCAGATGCAGAGTATATGGCTGCTGCATCATGTTGTACACTACTATTGTGGATCAAGCAGCAGTTGGAAGATTTTGGCGTACTTTCAGACACCATTCCTCTCATTTGTGATAACACCAGCACCATAAATATGGCCAAGAATCCTGTCCAGCATAAGAGGACAAAGCATATAGATGTAAGGCATCATTGTCTGAGGGACAATGTTGAAAAACAAAATATGGTGATGAAGTTCTGCAAGACTGAAGATCTGCTGGCTGGAATCTTTACAAAGGCTCTAAGTAAAGAATCTTTCACCAAAAACAGGATGAGGCTGGAGATGCACAAAATCACATGATTCCTTAACAATTGTACAAATTTTCCTTCTTGTTGACTATGCTAAGGAGGGCAGGATCTGTACTTGTTTTAATGTTGGTCATAAAATTATTCATCTTAGGTACCTTAATGCAGGTATACACTCATGGTATGTTTAGCTGAAGGGATGATTTAACCACACAAGCAGATTACAAACTGAAAAAAGAACCTGGACCTCATGAGGTTAGTATCATTTATACTACATTGTCTAATTGTCAACATCATTGCCATGTGTCACTCGCCCATTCATCGCGTCAGTTTCAAATGTCCCGTCACTTTTAAAACCAAAGGTCGCCACTTTTGGGACCTGATCCCTTTCAACTTTAAATACTAATTCTCTCCAAATTTCTCTCAACATTCAAAATCAAAGGTCGATTAATCCTAAACCTTCTTCTAAAATCTCAAATTTTCTCTCCATATTCTGCTTCTTTCTTCTATTCAAAATGTCTTACTCTGAGTCATCTTCAAAGACTCCACTCTCCCAGGAAGTTGAAAACCCTAGTTCATTCGACTTCTCCATTCCTACTCCTGAGGATTCTCCCTCTACTCCAATCTGTGGGGCTGGTGAAATGGATGAGTCTTTCACTCCTCAGACTGAAGTCATAGCCTCTCATGTTCCTCCGTCTGACGAAGTCTTGGTCTGTTCCCCCACCCTAGTGTTGTTTGGTGACAAATCTCAGAATTTCAGAGGCTCAATCTGTGGCGAAAATTGGTGCTAAACTTTTCTCTGAAGAAACAAAAGTTGGGTCAGTGGTGGTGTCATCTACCATGTCTGAAAGGTTGTTTGAAGGAGATCTACCAGAGGGAAGGGGTCCAGACTCTTGTATACTAACAGCAGGGGCAAAATTAGTGGATGTTCAAAGTTTAGCCCCACTAAGAGGAGATACTCAACCCACATTATTGGACCAAGAACTCAAGTCGCCGGATCAGGTCCCGGAAGTCAACCTGTGTTTGACCAAACTCCAATTTCCTTGGGTGTTGTGAATGATGAAAAGGAAGACAAAGAACCTAAACTAAGATGGAGAAGCATAGGTGTGAGAGGAACAAACCCTTCACAAATTAGGGGTAATGAGTTGGAAACTGCCAAAATGCTGCCTAAAGATGTATTTTTTGCTACAAGTGCTGATAGTGCAAAGGAGAGAAAAAGAAAGAGAAAGGGAAAACTTATCAAAGCTCACCTAAAAGGAGAAAAGAAGAGGTATGGAACGAGAAGTGTCTCTCAAAAGGTTCTAGGAAGTGCTATGGAGGCAAACACTGCTCAAACTGAGAAAATAAGGAAAATGAGACCAGAGGGATCACTGACTATAGAACCCATATCCACTCATGTGCCTGTTGGTGATAGTGAGACCCAATCTGAGGATATTGTCAGGGCTGTGGTAAAACTAAAGAGGGAAGCTAAGGAGGAAAGGGTGAAATTGAAAGGAAGGTAGAAAATGGTAAGAAAATCTCCTGCAAAGAAAAAGAAAGTGACAAAACCAAAATTTTCAGAAAAGAAGGAAAGAGTGAAAAAGATTGTGGATGAACAACCCGTAAAGGGACCCGGTCCCGAGGCTCATAATCAAAGAAAAGAAGAAAAGATGACGAGGGAAGAGAGAATAGCAAAAATGGAACACCAAAAGATGTTAAATGGCAGAGTCTTTGACACTGACATTATAACAAAATTTGGTATGGCTACCTTATTTGATGTTGTCACCATTCAAGAATTAAGTTATTTGTTTGAACCACCTGCTCCGTATCTACATGAACCTGAGGTACGTGAATTCTTTTACAAAATGAAACTGCTGGAGGATGGAGGAATCACAACCACTATCAAGGACACTACAATATGCTTGGACGAAGAAACTCTTGGGATCATTCTGGGGGTGCCTGTATAAGGAGTTAGAACCATTGAAGGTTGTAACCCATCTGGGGAATTCACTAAGCTAGCCACCAAGCGAAGAGAGATTAAGCGTGCAGGGCTGCCCAAGAAGCTCATCAAAGGGGAATACCAGTTGGTGTTTGAGTTCATTAACAAAGTGTTGGTGCCTAGGATTGAAAAACGTACAGTTACATCTGCTGCTGACTTATTTCTTATAGAGAAACTGGTTGAACTTGAAGAAATCAATCTTCCTGCTATCATGTTGGAGCACATGCACAGAGTAATGACCTGGAGACAGGCTAAGCATGGAATTCCATATGGGTACTTGCTGAACCTTGTTTTCAATCATTTTGAGGTACCATTAGGAAAGGGGGTGCCAGGTACCACCAAACAGATGTTCACTGAGTCCAATCTACTGGAATGTGAGTGCATGGAGGGTCCTGCTAAGGGTAGGTCTCAAGTAGCAGCGGTTCTGGAGTAACAAGCTACTCTCAAACGGGAAGTGGATGATCTCACTCGTCTTCTGAATGACAATGAGGTTGAAATTGCTAAACTCAAGTCTAAACTTCAGAAGACAATCTCTGGGGACCTGGTACCAGTCATGCTAATGATGGAGTGTTGCAAAAATTGAGGGATGAAAATGTACAACTGCTCAAGACAAATGCCTCACTTAGTGAGGAAGTTAAGGCCTTCAATAAGCAGATTATCAAAGCTCATGAAGATGCTGATGAACGGATGCTTCTATTCATGCGCACTCTCTCTCCCCTCCCCCCTCCGTTCTAAATGTGTCTCCCGTATAATTCATTTTGTCTTGTTCACTCTTGTAATCCAAAATCTTATGGCGTTATGTTTTGATTAAGCGACAGTGGTCAGTATATGTGATATAATATTTTCTCTACTTTGTGCCCCGTTCATATGTGCTTTTATAATCTTTTATTGCTCTCATACGCATGCTCTGTGTGGCTTAATGCCCTGAATTCTTCACTACTTTACATTTTCACTTGGATATGTTTACTGTTTCACCTTTTCAATGATGTCAAAAGGGGGAAGTTGTTTTGTGTGCAATCGGCAATTGGCTAAGGGATTAAAAGGGAAACTGATTAAGGGGGAATACACTACTATTTGAATGAATGTTATTGCACTCACGAGATAAGCTCTGCAGGTTGTTTGTCATCATCAAAAAGAGGGAAATTGATAAGTGCTTATGCTCCTAGATGTTTTGATGATCTCCTCACAAGTGCAGGGACCTGGTCCTCTACAGAGTATGAATACTCGTCCAGTTGTCAAAGTGCTATACAGCTGTAAAAGCTGTCTGTGTCAGGGAGTTGGTGAAGCTGCAGAGTACTTCACCAATCAAAAGCGACGAGGTTGTTTGTATGTTGGGTAATAACTCTTCATGGTATATATCAAACAACAAACAACATTATTGATTCATTTATTCAAAGATAGAAACTTTCAAGCTTCAAAGCAGCAAGGGACCTGATAGAAGTGCTTCCATTGCTTTCTGCACCAGCTATATTTTTGTTTGCTTGTAATAGTTTTTATATTGTAGGATTCGTTTCAGTTGTGATAGAAACGTTTCAAACTTGTGTGAATCATTGTAAGAACTAGGTTAAGGGTAACTTAGGTTCTTACTCTAAAAGTCTATATTAATCGGTTAGGATTAGTATAGTGGGCAGTGTGGTATCTGCTCTGGCTCAGCTAAGTGATAGGAGGTATTGCTTAGTGTGGAGATTAGCAAGCTAATCTCATTTTGTAAACTCGCTTTTACTTTTGCTTGGAGAAGATTAGTGAAAGCAGTTTGAAAAGTCCTGGCAGGCCAGGTCGTGGTTCTACTCCCTTGATCAAGGAGGTTTCCACGTAAAGTTGTTTGTGCAATCTTTACTTTCAGTATTTATTTTACTGTCTGTTATTGTAACTGTGTTAAGGACCTGGTCCCATACATTCCAACAGAGGGAGTTGCTCGAATGACAAGCACCCCTTATGGACCACAGTAACAACTTCTTTTTTCAGTTTTAAATGGTACAGTAGTATATATCAGTGCACTAAATATCATTGCAAAATAAAATTGTTTCAGTTGTAATTTATCTTTACTCAAATGGAATGTAGCATGAAAAGATTCTAATTTCTCTGCTCTTACACATGTAAGGTGTAAGTTACATAAATACAATTATTATTATTTTACATTCAACTGTGCAACACTATCATAGTATTATTTAGAAATTAGGTACATATCAATCTCCATAGTAAACTTAGACTGATTATTCAATAAGTAAATTACCTTAAGTAAAATGAATTATGTTGGTATGATAAAACTGTCTTTACCGTCTATTTCAATTTGTGTTTAGTTTAATTTGACACAAAATTTAAAAAGATAAAAAAAAGAATTTTGAATCTTGTGATATAACATAACAAAATATCTTTTAATTTTATGATCTTTAACAAGCCACGTGAGATATTGAATTAAAAAAATTATCAAATTAAAAAAAAAAACGAATAAAGGAAAAAGTTGTAAAGAGGGGGAGTTGTTTGACTAAAAAATTTCATCTGGGCCCCTTCGTAGATCTAAATAAGGCCCGCGTTAGGCAAAACGGGCCTCGCGGGAAACGTAAATAAAAGCCCATTACTACCAAAATTTACGCGCCTTATTTTTGGTGCGTGCGAATATTTAAAACTTGTTTTTTTTCTCTTACTACTTTCCCTTTTCTCTTTTTTACTTTTTTTCCTTTTGATTTTATCGGGAAGTAAAGAGCAAATTGTGCTGTTCCTTTTTGGCATTCTTTACTCTTTATTCTTGGAGACTAGCGACTTGTCACTGCTTCACTTTGGCTCTTCCAAATCTGTCTCTTTCTTTTTCTAGTTCAGAACAACACCCCACCCCCACCAAATCTCAACCCCCTTGCAGCCACTTTGTCAGTATATATATATAGTTGTATGTATAATTTGCTGTATGAGATATTCAGAGAGAGATTAAGAGTTGTACATGCTCAAAGATTCAATCTTTACTTTGTTTTTTTGTCTTCCATATTAGAGGTTCTTAGATCCACCTTAATCTTGGATTCTTGTTTTTGCTGAGGCAAGAAAAGATTCCATTTTTTTCAAAGGGTCTTTGTGTATTCAGTCTTGGTTGCTATTTGTGGCTATTTGGGTGTCTTGTCAGCTAAAGATTTGGCCTTTATCTTTTTTCTGTCTGGGTAATTTGTCATCATCTTTCTGTTTATTGTACAATTCTTGAACAATTTGCTGCTTTAAGCAACAGCCAGCTTGCTGCAAGGCTGCAACCTCTAATGCTTTGAAAGAAGTCTTTTATTTTTGAGACGGTGAAAAAATTTAAGTAGTTCCAACTTTGGTTTTTCTTGGAATGTGCTCAAGATGATCTGTTTATTTAGTGAAGTTAGAAGAGTGCAAAGATTGGATTTTGGGCATACCCATTTGAAAATGTCATGGATTCACCATAAGAAAGGTGGTGTCTTTGCATATGCCCCTTCTCTATCTCCCACATCTCACTCTTCATTTGGTGCAAATTCTAATTTTCACAAAGCACCAAGCCTTTCTCCATCTTCTTCTGGGAACAAAATTAGTCCAGCTGTTCTTATCATTATAGTCATATTAGCTGTTATCTTTTTCATATCAGGTCTTCTCCACTTGCTTGTTAGATTTATTATCAAACACCCTTCTTCTTCTTCTTCACCATCATCATCTCAGTCTAATAGACAGCCAGAAGTTTCTAGCTCTGAGGCCTTGCAAAGACAATTGCAGCAGCTTTTCCATCAACATGAGTCTGGTCTTGATCAAGCTTTTATTGATGCATTACCTGTCTTTGTGTACAAAGAAGTTGTTGTTGGTCCTACTAAAGAGCCCTTTGATTGTGCTGTTTGTTTGTGTGAATTCTCTGAAAAGGACAAGTTGAGATTTCTCCCAACTTGCAGCCATGCTTTCCATATCAACTGCATAGATACATGGCTCTTAACAAACTCAACTTGCCCCTTATGTAGAGGAACCCTTTTCGATCCCGGATTCTTAACAGGTTTTGATTTTGATAGCCCCATAGAAGAAGATGGATGTGCTGGTAATAGAGATCATGTGTTGTCTGCTGCTCAGAAAACAATTGAAATTGAGGAAGTTGCAGTTGATAAAGCAACCTTTCCTGTGAGACTTGGTAAGTTTAAAAAATTGAATGTTGGGGCAGAGGAGGGAGAAGGAGAAGGAGAGAGTAGTAGTAGTAATTTGGATGCTAGGAGATGCTATTCATTGGGTTCATATCAGTATGTGGTGGGTGATTTTAATCTTATGGTAGACTTGAGCAGTGAGCAAAACGCGTACAATGTGAAGCTTGCCAAGTTGCGTGAACGTTGTGCTAATTTATCAATAGAAGGTGATGGGGATGGGAAAAGGATAGGCATTGGAACGAATACGGATAGCTATTCTTTTTCCAAGATTTGGCTTTGGTCTAAGAAAGGGAAATTTGCAAGTTCTTCAGAATGTCAATTGGAGAATCCGCGTCCTAATATGGACTTACCATGGTTGGCAAAATCAGAAGACAGTTAAAGGACATTATGGTTTGGTTTCTTTGTTGATCTTTTTGTTATCTGATGGCATAGAGGTACTGGAATTCTTTGATATGCTACATATTAACAATCTGAGATTGAAGAATCGATACATTCTTGTATGCTGTGATTGCTTGTATTTGTATTTTATCTCTTGAAGTCCTACAACATAGTCATCTCTGAGCAGAGGGTCTATCAGAACAACCTCCCTACCCTTACTATGTAGAAGTAAGGTTGCGTACACTCTACACCTCTTCAGACCCACATGTTGGATTATATTGAATATGTTGTTGTTGAATCTTGAAATGTTAATTACTCTATTAGACACGAGTCACTCGACCTGGCTTCTTTGCTGCATCCTGATACTTGCAGTTGCCAAATTTATTTTATATCAATATGGTTGAGAAGCATTCTTGTAATCAGAAGTATGAGGTGCTATCTTTAGCCATGATGAGCTAGGATTAGAGATGATGCACAATATGTATTGCCTGTGTTACAAACAACCTTAAACCTGTCTAGAAATTGGAATATAACCCCTTTAGAAGTGTCCTGTATGTCCTCAACCATATAAAGCTTGTGTGCTGTTTAATGTTTTTAAAAGTAAAATGGAATGCTAGATTCTGAGAACAATTGACTGCTATATTTTCCACATAGTTCTAAACAATCTTTGAGTCTCAGCCTCTCAGGAAAGTGAAACTCCACTAGGTTATCTTGATTCCTAGTAAATGAAAGAAAGATTTTCTTTTTTTCAAGAAGCATCTTGATTGATTTAGCAGGTGTGTGTGTGTGTGGGGGGGGGGGGGGGAGGTTAGGTTTTTACCACAATCTTTTGTGCTTTAATAGTGGTGAGATCCAAGAAAGGTATTGCTGTAGGATTACCCCTTTACTGGAATCACTTCATGTCATTTGACTTCTTAAAATAGTGCAGTTAGATTTCACCCTGCTATCTTTATTTACTTTTTAGTTCTGCTGCTAAGTAACACTAATCATGCTTAATCTTAGTACGTTGATCATAATTCTACTTTGGGAAAAGATGCAAAGAAACCCCACCTTTGTGATTTAGATCTATATACCCTTTGTTAAATAAGTGACACATATATACATTTACCGTTTAACAAATATAACATATTTACACTTCTTATTAACAAACTCATATTTATTGAATTGAAAAAAAATAATCATAAATTGGTT
>JAJOOE010003773.1:0-24654 GCA_036250405.1 Solanum raphanifolium
CCGTGCCCGACCTTTGGCTACAGCACCCGGTTCGAGTCCGTGGTCCAGCCCATATAGGTTGACTCATTAGCTATAGTACCCGGTTCGAGTCCGTGGTCCAGCTTGCACGTGGTGTATTCCCAATTCCTCACTAGGAGGTGCCTTCTTTCTCTTTTTAGAAGGAGCAGTTGGCCCCTCATTAATAACAATGCCCCGTGCTCTTTTGCGGGGCGACATACCACTATTATCCAAGTCGATCCTAGCCATATGTGTAATACACACCAAAAAGCGTTAGAATTAATTTAAGAAAAATATCAGAAAACAAGATGCAGAAAGACTTGTCGAATCAATCGGTGAGTTGCTGAGTTTCTTTGGCGAGCCAGATCGGGCTCACCGATAGGACAAGCTTGAAAAATGCCCAGAAAAATAACAGGTCAGTGATAGGCAGGGCCATTTGGCGAATCGGTGACATCATTCAACGAGCTCAGACTAGCCTGCTTTAAGTTACAGTGCGTTTTAGGGGTTAGAGGCACCGAAAGGGCGATCAAGGGATACTTTTGGCGAGTCGCCGAGTGCACTCGGCGAGCTCAGGATTCTCACTGAAAGTTATAGAATCAAATCCAAATAAAACACGAAATTAAGGGCGATAAAGGGGGACTTTGGCAAACCGCCAAGTGGTTCGGCAAGCTTGACACAACTCACCAAACTGCCCAACGTGCCAATTTTCAACCCCGTTTCCCAAAATAAATCACGCAGCACCCGAAAACAAAATAAAACCATACACTCATACAATTAAGCTTAAACCCATACGACCCATGCCACCGGGGTACTGAGACTTCCCCCGGTTTGGCCAAAATTGGCCATTTGATGACTTTTTCCCTTAAGAATGACATCAAACGCTCCATCATTAGGCAAAGTACGTCATTTAGCACAATTGGGGTTACTCAGACTTCACCCAACTAGACCTAACAATATTTTACCGCAACCCAACAACATTTTAATCAAATTTAAGGCACAAAACTCTAGAAATTAACAACTTAGGCAATTTATCACAATTACGAAACTACGATAGGCACAAATAAAACACAATTAAAATTTCAGAGAGGCCCAATACACATCAACAAGATCTACACAATTGCAATTGAGTTCAATCGCTAATCGATAGTTCGGGGTTCAAAAACCAACCTTTAATGCCGAAATACGAGTTTGTAAAGCTAGGTGGCAATGTATTCCACTCCAAATACGAGATCAACGAGCAAGAAGTGATAAAAATGCAAGAATATCGACAATCTAAAGTACGGGTGTGATTATATGAGGGAAAAACGAGGGAATATGAAAGAGTTTGAAAGTTTAAACTTTTGGCCTTTTCAAACCATTCAGTTCGCGGCCCTTTGGCGATATTAGTCGACCTCGCCGAACCACTCAATGACAAGACGAGTGGTTACTTATGTCGCCAAGTTTTACAGGACCTCAAGTTAATTTAGGGGTCCAAACAACGGACAAAGTCGGGCTCACCGACCTGTTCGGTGAGTCGCTGACTTGTCCCTAGGACCGTCGAGTTTTACAAGCTCTCACCTGTGATTTTTGTGAGTCCAACGGCGGTCCAAGTTGGGCTCGCCGACCTCTTTGGTGAGTCGCCGACTGGATTCTTGGCTCACCAACCTATATTTTCAAACACGTTCCACTTTTCCACTTGCACAATCAACACCCATTATTCAAAAATAAACACAAAGCATCAAAAATTTGGGTTGCCTCCCAAGAAGCACCTTAGTTAACGTCGTGGCATGACGTAAGTACCCACTCAAGCTTCGTTCTTGGGGTTTACCATAGTATCACTAGGCACCCCCCTTGTTGTCTTGGGTTGAAATGAGACGAAATATGATCCATTTGGGTCTCCAGTAGCTTAATAGATATGGAATGAGAAGCAATCATCAGATTTAGCATTGAGCCATTCTCTATTATCTCTTTCAACACTCTGTCGTGTTCTTTGACTTTGTGGAGAATGTGCGATAGTATCTCTTTTATCTATCCACCCTAATAATCCGTGGGCTTTTTACGCTCATGAGGAGGAGTGTACCTATCTTTCTTTTTACATAGCACTTCAAATTCCATTACATTTTTGGCCAAGAGATCTAGTTGGGTCAACATTTTGGCTAAATTCGGGTTCCTCTCTTGCTCCTTGTTGGTCTTGGTCATGGGATCGTGGAGTTGGGATACTATTAGATAGGGTTGTCGCATTAGACCACCTGGAAAAAGTTGGTCAGCCACTCCTCTGTTTTGATGACCAAGATCTCTATAGAAATAGTCAAGTAGCACCTTATTTGGAATTTCATGAGTTGGGCACTGCAACAACAATGTCTTAAATCTCAGCCACAACTCATGGATTGTCTCACCCTCAAAGTTCTTGAAATCTAGGATGTTATCCCTAAGAATTATCGTCTTTGAAGGAGGGTGGTCAACTTGGTTACCGTTGCAACCATATACATTCATTTCTTATGTTTTAACAAGCAAAACAAAAACCAAAACAAAAAGTAAGTATATTCAACCATGACTAACAAGAATACAATTCAACTTCACCAAAATAATTTCAAACAACACCACTCCCCGGCAGCGGCGCCATTTTGATTTTGACGTTTCAAGCACACCTCATCAAATACAAGGTATTCAACGATCGTAAATCAGTATAAAACCCAACTAAATGAGTTGGGGTCGAATCCCACAGGGAGTGGTACGTGTTTCAGATTCAATTGGGAAGTATAAATGCGGTCAAATCAATCATAGGAATAAAAATTATCGAAGAAAGAAATAATTCTAATCATGGGGTGACACGAATGTCAAATGAGGGCTTTGGCTTTGATTATCAACTACGAACAGAAGTCACAAATAATAAGAATTAACAATATTATGAGACAGATCCTTAGGATGTGATCGATTATAGGAAAATA
Organism: Solanum raphanifolium; assembly: GCA_036250405.1. Taxonomy (NCBI): domain Eukaryota; kingdom Viridiplantae; phylum Streptophyta; class Magnoliopsida; order Solanales; family Solanaceae; genus Solanum; species Solanum raphanifolium. Next base: position 2,925 of record JAJOOE010003773.1, read on the forward strand.
TACACATGTGGGTAATTGCAACTATTAGTAAATAACTAGATATTAGTGAGTAGGCTAGGCTATAAGGGAGGTAATTTTCTCTCGAACAATTTACCCCGAATCAAGTGATTTCTCTCGAACATCAACAAGCATGCAAAATAAGACCAGCCCACACCTTAATCCATTTACTCTTTCGGGCTAAATGTGTGGGAAAGGGCTTAGGATTCACTCTCTCGAGCTGAACCCAGGTCAACCCAATACCCACAAACCATTAACCAAAAACATTAGTTCTAAAACCTCTCTTTCGAGCAAGACAAGAACACAAAGATAGAACTACATTTGCAACTACAATTCTTAAATTAAATCATAATTAATGATTAAAGTCACTTTTAAATAGCATTTAAAATAACAATTAGCAATACCCATAAGGTAAATCAACCCCTAATCACATGATCACACTCCAAGAATTGGGGTTTTAGCTAGACATTATAAAAAGGTAAAAACAGTTACCAAATTATTATCCATCAACTGGGTAGGAGTGATTTCGTCCTTATAATGCTTCAATTTGATGAATCTCAAAGACCCACTTCCAATTTCTCGAAAATGAATTCCTTCAAAGCAAATGAAAAACTAGAGAAAACTCTCTCCAGATGCTCAAAACATAATAATAATTTGTTCTACAGATTATTTGATACTAAACTAAATGTTCCAAATATATTTATAGTCGCCAAATAATATGTGGCGAAGATTCGATCGGCGAAGTAAGTAAGGCTTGCCGAACCGCCCTTTGGTCTCTTCCATCGCCCTTTTGCTTTGGCATTCAACATCCTCAAGGTCTGTAACTTTGGGCGATCTATCACTACATCGCGAAACTACTCGACGATCCGCCAACTGCTCATTTCTATCGCCGACTTGATTTCTTCCCTCAGGGCTTGGCAGATTGGAACTTTAGGCGGTCAGATAGCCATTCGGTGATTCGCCAAGTGAACTTGGCGATCACCAGTCTTGCCTTTCTTCATTCTTTCAGCACGTTTTTTTCCTTTTTGCATATTAGTTCCCTTGCTTTGTTCCTCAACCCATATTCCTAAAAATCAAGGATTTAACATCAGTTATTGGCACAAAATAATCATTTGAAGACACTAAATCTATATAAACAAAACCCTAAATGAGTCCAAATCTCAGACTTATCAAACACCCTCACAAGGTAGGCACAAAGGATATGGAAGTTTGGGATCCCTCTTAAAATTTCTACCCAAGATCATTCAAGGCTAGAAAATTATACTAACAAGGCAAATTCTATGATTTTACAAGCATGCTTAAAGTAAAACCTCACCACACATGACACTTCAAACACAATCATTTATCACAGCCCGAAAAGATCAAAAGCTTACGTGCAATGTTCATTGAATAGCTCACATAAAAAAACAACTAGTCCACATAAGATTCAAAAATATGTTCAAAAGTGCAACCACATTGATTTCTTTCTTGCAATGCAAACACTATACACCATGCTCATCGTGAGTACTATTCAAGACATCGATATTGAACACAATCGATCCTCGAATTATTATCAATAAAAACTCAAGCATTTCATGATTTCCAAACTCATGGGGTAATTGAAAATTTGAGAGAAAAAGAAAGAGATTAAATGAGATAAACCAATCGAAACAAAAGCAAAAGATTACATCATCCAAAAATTGAAAATAACAAAATAAAATAAATATAGAAATATTGGTATAAGTGCCCTCACCCCACCAAAATAGTAACAATAGTGTCATCAATATGAAAATAAAAGAGTACGGGAGGAAAGGTAAAGAGTCCCCCTAACATGCTATATCTGTAGAGGAGTGGCATCATCAGGGACATGAGTTCCCCACAGTATGATCATAGGAGGTAGCAGTGTAGGCTTATCCAAGGCATCAGTGCCTGGCACAACAATAGAAGGAATGGTGGATTCTGAAGAGACTCCACTAATGCCTACTGCGGAGGTATCCTCAAGAGATCTCTCAAATGTCGCATGGACCATCATCTCCTCTATATCCTGCAACTCTGTCAGTGTCACAATCATCCTCTACTCATCCTTATCTCTCTTCAACTCATCCTCATCAATCTCCTCAGTTAAATCATCATCGGCTCGATCATTCTCTCTCTCAACATAATCAACATAAGGAAGTTCATTACTAGGCATAGTCGGGGCATAGACACCAGCACATCAGGTAGGGGAACCTCACCGCACAATATCGATATATTTGTAGACATCAGATGGTCCACATAAGCCCTCAACATATCAATCTGACTACTCATAGCAGATAACACATCTGAGCTACCCTTAGCCTTTTCTAGGGCCTCTAATCTAGCATTGAGGTTATCTAATCTCACACCATGCAACTCAATAGAGACCTTACACTAAGTCAAATGAACCCTAATGGAGATAAGGAAGCCTCAATTTCCCTATTAATCAATGGGGGCATATCCCTCTTAACCCTCATATCCGTAGATCAGGAAAGATTGGCAATTTTATAAATCATGGCCTGGGTCAAGAGGGACGAGAGATAGGAGCAGGGTCAAGTGCATCAGCAGCAGTAGAAGTGGAAGGTACAGAAGAAGGTTGGGGTATACCTGACTGTTTTATATAAGGGGCAGATGGAGTGGCCTCAGAAGCAACTGTTGTAGGATCAACCACAGGTGTAGTGTATGGTGGTGGTGGATTCCTCTAAGCCATATCATCCTATCGATAGTTGGCCACAATCCTTCACATGTCATTGGAGGAAGACGGGGTGATCCACACATGAGTCATTCTCCAAAAGGGAACTCCATTGTCGTCACACAACTGTGTGATCAAGACCAGAAAAGGTAGGGAGGTCTGCTCATGTCTAGATCTCTATAAAATCTCCTCTACAATAATCACCCCCATATTAATGCTCTCCTTGTCAATGATTGTACCAACCAACACCACCTTGGAATGTCGAAGGATGGATTCATTCTGTGAAGTCTTGATATTACTGCTAATGAATCAAAACCAATACCGGGCCCTAACATTCAAATTTTTTTTCTCTATTATCGGACCATCAACCCTCCAAGGTAGAGAAATGTTGCATATCAGTGTTGCCAACCAACCTTTTAGAGCATTAATGTCATGGTGCATATGTATTGTAAATATGTCAGCCTGATTTGATGGAGTACCCAGGGCAGTGTTTATTACATCTGTGTGGCATTGCACCTTCTTACCATGCACCTCAACTTAATCCAAGGGCTTCCAACCCTTACCCTTTCTCTTCTTTGGTAAGTCCATAGCATAGGCCGTGTAAAATTTCATACCCAAGATGGGAATATGGATTACAACACCTTGTGAACCCCTCAAACTTATGGAACTGAATTGTGTCCCAGATCGTTAGGTAGTCACTCGAAACACCATCTGTGGAGAGTTGTCTCTCCTAAGAAACATTATGTTCTCCAGCAACCTTGAGCCTGTTGAGGGCTCTTGAAGCGATTATCGAGAGAACTTTGGAAACTCGAGTCTAAGTAGAGGAGAGAATTATTAATTTGGACATGATGTCCATTCTTTTTCTTGCAACCACCTTTATGGGTTTCTCACTCACACGCATAGAAAAGCGCAGAGTGGTTGGTTTTGAGAGAGAAGCATCAGATAAATCATTGATGGTTACCCCTCTTTTCATTTTCAATAAAGAAGGAGGAGGAGGAGAGTATCTATTAGATTAAGTATTCAAAGTTACAACATGTTTACCCTTAGTTCTAGCCATAACCTGCAATGCACAATCATTCAAACATAGAATTGGTTAAGGTTAGTTGAAACCAAAATCTAACGAAAGCATAATTCAAAAATGTTCTGAGGCTTGCATAACGGGAAGGCGGTTCACCTAACATGTTAGGCGAGCTCATTTGAGCTCGCCAAAGTTGAGAGTACAAATTTTCAAAGAACTTAGGCATAACATGCGGAGTAAACTCCAACTCAATGATTCATCGAGTTGGTTTCGACGGGCCAAGACAAGTTTGTCGAAAGTGAAGCTGCAAAATTAAAAAGAACAAGCATAAAAGGTGATGTCCACTCCCACTTGGCGATTCTCCAAGTGGGTTAGGTAGACGAAGACAAGCCTGCCGAATGGACCAGTGCCAAGTCACATATTCAAACAAGGAAGGCGATCTAGGTCTTATTCGGTGATTTTCCTAACTGCCTTGGCGAGCTAAGACAAGCTCGCCGAACAGGTAATGTTCAGCCTAGTGCCTATTATTTTGTTACTTTAATCACAATACGCAACAATACCTAGTTCCCAATCAACTTTACAATCTACCCATATACTTTTCTATCTATGGGTACTCAAATTCCCCCCAAATATCACTAAGTATTGCTCAAATTTGATGATTTTCCCTTAAGAAAGTCGTCACTCCATCTGTCATTGGGCAAAATCATGCAATTGGGTGAACTTTGGACTAATCAGTCTTCACACATTCATAATTATATCAAGACCCAGCAAAATTCAAGACTCAATTTCAACAATTAACCAACACAACCAATTTTAGTGATTTTAAACACAAGTTCAAATATTTAATTCATGGGAAGAGTTCAATACAAACAATGGAGAACTACCAAATGGAATTAGCTAACAACAAACATCAAATGGCCTTAAGCACATACATAAAAACACAATTTTAAGTGCAAATAACAAGATATAATTCGAACATCAACCTCAAGAAGAAATAAACACAAGAAAAAGAGAGAGATTAGTGTTGGGTTGGAAATTACGTGACACAATGCACTTAGTGTGAAATATGATATTGGAAGTTTAGGGAAGAAAAGGATCTCAAAGATAGCAAAGGGTTTTATTTTTGAAAATGAAAAGACTCTTGGCCTTTTTATATCAGGCACGTTCGGAGATCTCGACTAAGGTCGCCAAGTGTTGTTCAGTGAATTATCGAGTGGAGTTGAATCTCATCAAAAAGGCCTGAACGGATGTCAAACCTGAAGGCTGATTCGACGAACTCAATGGAGTCCACATAATATACTTCAGTAGATCGCCATTTGGAGCTCAAATCACCTAAATTGACAGTATACTTTTTCACATTTTCCAGCTTAGAAGGCAGACAAGAATGAGTCAACATAATGTCTTCGCGGGATCACCCTTATGGTTTTGGCATCACCTATTGTTTCATTAGCGACACTTTGACTTCCTTTAAACCTCCAATCACAACACACATTATTGAAAGCAATAAAATAAAAATAAAATCTTGGGTCGCCTTCGAAGAAGCGCCTTATTTAACGTTGCGGCACAACATAGTTTTCAATTTCTCAGCATTCATTTTTGGGACAAGGGTCGGTATCACCAGACAATGTTCCCTTTTGCCTCAAATTGAGATGAGTTGATGTGAGAGCAAAAATATATATTTTTAATCATTATTTGTCTCTCATTTAATATTTTTATTTATCCTTTTTGAGCATGAATTTTATAAATTGTGCTTAATAGTGTATTTTATTGGTAGGAGTAAATTGGTGTAAAGATGAAGAAATCTAGAACTAAGAAAAATTAAAGATGGAAGATTGTAGAAGGAAATCAAGCAGGTAGCTTAATGGATTAAATTCAATTTAATAATATATAATACATAGAGTGTAGAATTGCGAATTAAAAATTGAAAATTAAAGACTCTTTCCATGTGTCACTCACAGAAGGCACAATAACAATTGAAGTCGGTCACTGTTTCACACGGAACCCAATTCCTTTTGGTTTTGGGTTCCCGATTTGTTTAGGAATCAATTTATTTAGTGTTTTCTAGATAAATAAATAGCCCATAAGAATAATAATTGGAGAGGAATCAATCATATACAAAGTCGTCAATACTTTTTAGGGTTCTTTTCTTCTTTTTCTTCTTTTGTTAAACATTAGTAGCTAAAGACCTTTGTTTTGGGGTTGTAGCTACGAGTAATTGTTGAACATAGATTCTTTTGAATTAATGTTGGTTATCACTTAAATTACTTTTGTATTTGATAACGCTCAAATGTCCTCTTTAAAATCAATTAAAGGGAATATTGGTCGTAGTCAAGAAAAATACCCAACGAAGAGTCGGGGTCGAATCCCACAGGGAATGGTATATCATAGACAATTCGTATCAAGAAATTTGGATTGTAAAATCACTCACTTGTAATAGTAAGAACAAGTGGATGGATGATTCCACCAATTTAGTAAAAAGATTTGGTTAACCTTTATTACAATTAAACTAGAATTATACGGAAATCTCAAGAATTAACAACCAATCTAAGGGTGCGGGGATTAGAAATCAATTCCATATAGGGGTAATTGTGCTGCTCTATAGTGATGAATATTCATGAATAGGATAAGTCATCTTCAATGACGTAAATCTTCCTTCGATCTCATAGCATCCTTGTATAGAATCTCCTTTCTGTCTCATATGTCAATCTAAACAAACCAAAACCTTACTCTATTCTCTCTTTCGATGCAGAAATAGGGAAAATAGATCTGATCCATAACCTCTATTTCAAGCAAGTTACAGATATAAAACCTAAATTTCTAGTATTGGACTAATTACCCACTTCATTAATCAATCTCTTTCGAGCATCGACCGGAGATCAGAAGTAGAAAGTAAGTTTGAAACCTTAGCTCATCAATTAACCCCTGATAATTAGCTCAAATTAATGTATGAACAACAATAAAACAGAGCATAGCACAATACCCACTACATTAAATCAACACCCAACCCTATAATTACACCCCTAGATCTTGGGTTTTAGCCACCCATCACAAAATGTAAAGAGATTATACCTTCCATGAAAGCAGCCATGGGTAACATGAAATCAATCAATTACAAGTAAACTCACTTTGGATTCAACTTCATTTTGTCAAATTGCATTTGCCATGGTATTGCAGTTGCTTTATTCTATGGTTTTGCTCTTCTAAGATGAATCTCGTCCTTACATGGACGTTTCGTTTAGTCAGGTGAGAGTTGGAGTTAAAATTGGATTTAGAGGAGTGTTTGGAGTTTTGAAGTGAATTTGAGGATTTTCCTCTTAATCTGAGTTCTACGTTAGCGTTGTTCAATCTGAGAGGGTGTTTGACGGTCTAACGGAACATGTGGACTCGGTATCCTCATCTTTTCGTGCCTTCAGACTATTTTCATCCTTCCACCTTTGCAGAAGAAAGTCCTTTTAGTAGTGGATGTTGTAATGACCCTCCAGGCTATTTTCTTTGTAATCTGATCTTTTCTGCATTTAGAATTTTCTTGTAGTGACCCCAAGTCATTTATGCCTTTCTGGGACTGACAGTTTAGTCACCAGGTCGTTCGTTTGGATTTTGTGCTAGTTTTCATACTTTGGAGCCTTAAAACTTCAGTCAAAAGTTTAGGAGGATGGCCTCAGAATGCAATTTTGACGGTTTCATTACCTCCAAAAGGCAATTTTAGATTAGTATCTTGGTTGGTTCGGGCCCCAAGACTTCTAGTCTGAGTTTGTGCCGCTAGGCATTTTAACTTTAAAGCTTAAGCCACAGGTTGACTTTGGTCAACATTCTTTGTAAATATGCTCAGTTGAGAATTCTATCAACGCGCTTAGCTCTAAAATGTCGAGTTTGGTCTAGAATGACCGTTCGTGCGATTTCCTAGGTTTCTGGTCTCACCTTGAGCCTTCTTGTGGTTTTTAACTTAAAACCGAACTTGGGTGTGGGACCCACTTTTCATTAAAACAACCTCAGATGGAAGATTTGATAGTTCCAGTAAGTCCGAAATGACGAAATTGATAGGGTAGACAATTTCTTTTGCGTGCAATGGATTCCGAACGAATCTCAAGCACCCCGGTGGAGAATTCAGAGATTGAGCAAATCGACAGAAGGACTGATATCTGGTGTAGGCTTTTAGCGACATGGATGCAGGCCTTTAGCAACTAGTAATAGCTTTAGCGACTATAATCGCTGCTATTTAAATAGCGAAATTTTAGCTTCAGTCCCCAACTTCAAAATGCAATTTCTTGAGCTTAAGAGCTCTGATTTAGGTGATTCTATCACGACCCAGGGATACCCCTAGATGTAAAACGACACATGGAACCCCGAAAGGCTCTAAGTAAGCCTCTTAACATATTATCATCACATAAGTAAAGAATAATAGAGAATAGAAACACATTTTTAAGTCCTTAAGAAAATTTTCATCAAAGTAAGCCGGAAGTCTGGACATAGTCTCATTTAACCATCTACTACAATCGAGGACTCAAAACAGGGTCACAACCCTTATAATAGAAATCTGAAATGAAATACAAAGAAATGAAGGACACAACAAAATGTCATTTGTCCTTGGATCCATGAGGACATACCACAACTTTGGAGAATAGTCAAATCCCAAGCTTGAACAAGAGTGAAGGATCACCTCAAACGCCGGAACCTACACTGTGGAAAAAGGTACAAAATATGGGTTAGCACAAAAATGTACTAAGTATGGAAGCCATGCATAAAAATCCTAAAATCATGCATAAAAGGGACAATTTAGTTGAAACCATGCTCTTTGTCAACTTTAAGAATCATCATGCACAATAATGTAAATACATAAGACAATCATACCATAAGCAACCATAATCCTATCTAATACTAAGTATCACTTTTAGGCCACACATTCATGCACATCATATCTTGAAACTCAACCATAGTCAATACTCATAGACAAAGGAAACATTCATGTTCATAGCTTGTAGCAAGTAAGTCACTCTTAGCAACCATTCAAATCATACATGCATAACTTCATATATCTTCATAGCATAAGGAAATACCACACCATAACCCCTTTCCAAAGCCTAGTTGTGCAATGCATAAGTGAAGTCCCATACCCCCACTCACACTACGTAGAACTCCTTGAGAAGTCATATATATAGTTCATGTTCATGTTCTTGTCTTATTCATATTCTTGTCATGTAGGGAAATATAGCCTTAACTGACATAGACCATGTGAGCTACATGGAATCCAGTGTCATGCCCCCACACCGAAAGATGTGTCCTACTTGCCTAAGGTAGAACTACATGTATTAGCTTTTAGGTGGATCCACTAGCTAAAGACCTATGTGGGTACATAGTTATGGGATAGGGAGATTGCTTCTAGAAACCCTAACTACTAACATGGAGGTTTCCATCTCATATTCTTATCCACTCGGTGCTAAGAATAATTCCCTTTGAATTCATGATAAGTCTTTACTTAGGTTCATGTTCATGAGAGAATGCCTTAGCACTCAAACCGACATGGTATCATGATAGCTCATAGATTCATTATGTGAGAATGACCATTCAACCTTAGAATCGTTAATATGTGACTAAACCTTTCACATCATGTTCATAGTGTTTCATGAGAATAGCCTTTCAATCAATACAACAACATTATTATAATCATAGACATTTCATGCATAGTCATGTGTAAGGGTATATGTGAGAAAAACCTTTCAACAATACCACAATTGCCTCACAAACATAGAAACCTTGCCTTTTAATTTATTCACAAAGCACATGCATAATTCTCATATTCATGTATAGGTTCTTCATTCATAGCCTTTCAAGAACCCTAGATCACAATTCATGATTCACATCTTCCATCACTATTCTTTACATGGATATTCACATATTTCAATTAGATTAACTACTACATGCATAATTTGATTACAATCCACCCACATCAATCATCACCCACACTTTGAGATCCAATTTGACAAAATAGGGGAATTCATGGATTCATAGTTAATTCTTTATAAAAACAGTAGTAATTCATCAAATTGATCATAATATAAGACAATAAACACATTGAAATCGTTTTGAAAGTGAATCCATGCCATAGATTGAAAACCCTAGGTTATGGAGAATTTCAACTTTGAGAAATAGAGTTTGAAGGGCTTTATGGAAGGAAACTATCCATAAATCAAGACTACCATTCCTTGAATGGATATCCTTCATGAAATTGGAGAGGAAACATGAGTTCTTGAGCCTTAGTCTTCTAGTTCTTCTTCTTCTTCAATGGTGGTTTCTAGTGAGAGAAATATTGGATGGGAGAGTATTTGGGAATTTGATTTGGGTCTTGTGAGTATGAGTTAGTTTGTTTAGTTTAGGGGTCCAATTAAGTATTTATAAGTGTCTTAATTAATATTAAACAACCTTACTTAGTTAGTTAATTGACCCTAAGCCTTTCCCTAAACCCCAACTTAAAAACTAAGGACCCAAAACTGTGGTGACTAATGAAACCCCAACCCACGGACCGTGGGTGGGTTCACGCTCCGTTCTGCACAAACGTAAATGGGACAGAGAGGTTTAGGGAAAAATTGGGAGGTCCAACCTCGACCCTTGACCTCCACCTATGGGGTGTGGGTCCACCCACGGTTCGTGGGTGCCCATCCGTAGGTCCTTGCTGTTTCTTTGATAGCTTTTTGGGCCTTCTCCTAGGTCCTCCTCAAGGACCCATGGTGGGTCCTTGGGGGTTGTCCCTTGACGTTTAAATCCAAAAACACTTGTACCACTTAGCGGAGGTTAGTTTACGACTATATTCATTACATTAAACCCTAATAGGCTACTAATTTTTCGTTAGGCTCTAATGTAGTCTTACTAGTTTCACCGGGTGTTACATTATCTCCTCCTTGGGAACATTCGTCCTCGAATGATGATCTAAACACCAAACTAATTTAGAAACTCAAGACTAGCAGCCCATCATGCATGAAACATCAAAACATGAAAAATTTACAAATGCACTATTCATAAGAAGGAAACTTCAACTCCATCTCAAGACATAATCAATGTAATACAAGGGAGTAGGAACTACTTCTATCAACCAAATATGCATGTAACTCATCAATTCACATAAACATAGAAGGTACTACCTCCTTCAACTCAAAGCAAGCTCATCACAACAATATAGAGCCAATATGCCATTTTATCAAAAGCACAACAAAGCATGTTCATCAAACTACCTCATGAAATCAAATATGCCATCATCATACTAAAATGCGCAATCAACATGAGGTACATATAAATCATAAAAATTAATTTTTATAGTAAACATGAATTTCATCAAGAACATGCATAACATAAGGAAATCATAGAGAAACACATACAATACACATGATTCCCAAAACACTAAAACTCAAGAGGGGCTACTTACGTCAAGCTTGAATAGGAGTAGAAGGAAAAAAATGAGGATATCGGGACTTCATATTGGCCCCGGCCTCCCATGTAGCACCCTCAACTAAATGATTCCTCCATAACATCTTAACGGAAGCTACTTCCTTATTTCTCAATTTCTTGACTTGCCATTCAAGGATCTCTACCGGAACCTCCTCATAGGAAAGGTTTTCATCAACACCTAACCCTTCTAAAGAAATAATGGATACCGGATCACCAATACACTTCTTGAGCATAGAAACATGAAATACTGGGTGAATCGGGACCAACTCATTTGGCAAGTCTAATTCATAGGCAACTTTCCCAATACGCTTCCTACAAACCGGGGACTAAGTTCCCTTTTTTTCCAAACCTCATCACACCCTTCATGGGTGAGATTTTCAAATAGACCCAATCACCAAGTTCAAATTCTAGATCCCCTCTTCTAACATCGGCATAAGACTTTTGCCGGCTTTGGGCCGTCTTCAACCTCTCTCTAATGAGTCAGACTTTCTCAATGGCCTCATAAACTAGTTCGGGACCAATTAGAGCAATTTCACCTACTTCAAACCAACCAGTCGGAGATCTACACCTCCTACCATGTAGTGCTTCAAATGAAACCATGGCAATACTTAAGTGGTAGCTATTGTTGTAGGTAAACTTTATCAATGGTAGATGGTCATCCCAATTACCGTTAAAATCTTTGACACACGCCCTCAACATATCCTCTATGGTTTGGATGGTGCACTCCGCTTGACAATCTGTTTGAGGTTGAAAGGTCGTACTAAGCTTGACCTTAGTACTAATCCCTTTTCGGAATGTCTTCCAAAAGTGTGAAGTAAATTTAGTACCCCGATCCGAAATAATGGATAAGGGAACCCCATGCAACTTCACTATCTCATTGATATACAATTTGGCATAGTCTTCCGCCGAAAAGGAAACCTTGACGGGAATAAAGTGGGCTGATTTTGCCATTCTATCCACAATGACCCAAATAGAATCATGTTGCCTTCGAGTACGAGGCAAACCAACAATAAATTCCATGTTAACATCCTCCCACTTCCAAGTGGGAATATCTATGTTTTGGGACAAGCCTCCCAGCCTTTGCTGCTCGGCCTTAACTTGTTGACAATTTGGACACATGGTCACAAAACCCGCTATATCCTTCTTCATACCATTCCACCAATAGACTTCCCGTAGATCACAGTACATCTTGGTGGCTCCCGAATGAATAGAATACTGCAAACCATTATCTTTTTCTAGAATTTTCTCTCTCAAGACATCAATATCCGGAACACATAACCAACCTTGGTACCTAAGTACCCCATCTCCCCCTTGGGAGAAAGCCTCAACGGACTTGTTGAGTACCAATTCTTTCAACTCCATTAATACAAGATCAAGGTCTTTCTTGGACTTAACATCCATCACAAAGGATGATTCGGTACCATTGTTGGCCATGACACCATCCTTGGTGGAATCCACTAGTTGGACACCTAATTGGGCCAACCTATGTATATCACGAACTAACTCCTTCTCATCATCTAAATGGGCCACACTACCCATGGAAAATCGACTTAGAGAATCCACAACTACATTAGCCTTGTTGGGGTGGTAAAGGACACTCATGTTATAATCCTTTAAAAGTTCTAACAACCTTCTTTGTCGGAGATTCATTTCTTTTTTAGTAAACACATATTGAAGACTCTTGTGCTCGGTGAACACATCAACATGCACCCCATATAGATAGTGTCTCCATACTTTCAAAGCAAAAACCACCATTGCTAATTCGAGATCATGGGTTGGATAATTCTTCTCATGAAGATTAAGTTGCCTTGAAGCATAGGAAATCACTTTACCATGTTGCATGAGTACAAATCCCAAACCCACTCTAGAGGCGTCAAAATAAACAACAAATCCATCGGTACCCTCCTGTAAGGTCAACACTGAAGCAGAAGTAAGTCTATCTTTCAACTCTTGGAAGCTTTTCTCACAAGCCTCCGACCACACAAACTTAGCTTTCTTCTGAGTCAAAGCCGTCAACGGAGAAGCAATGGAGGTAAAACCCTCAATAAAACTCCTATGGTAACTGGCCAAACCCAAAAAGCTTCTAATGTTGGTAGGAGTTAGAGGTCTAGGCCAAGCCTTGACCGCATCTGTCTTCTTAGGATCTACCTCAATACCCTTACTCGAGACAATATGACCAAGGAAGGCTACAAACCTTGGCCAAAACTCACACTTACTAAACTTCGCATATAAATGGTGGTCTTTAAGGACTTGCAATACAATCCTCAAATGGTTCATGCGTTCATTTTCACTCCTTGAATAGATAAAAATATCATCGATGAATACGATTACAAACATTTCAAGGTAGTGTCTAAACACTTTATTTATTAGGTCCATAATTGCCGCCGGGGCATTTGTTAGTTCGAAGGACATTACTAGGAACTCATAGTGACCATATCTTGTTTGTAAGGCTGTTTTGGGAATGTCAACCCCTCTCACCCTTAATTGATGGTAAACGAAGATCTATTTTGGAGAAATAGTTAACCTCTTGAAGTTGATCAAACAAATCGTCAATCCTAGGAAGGGGATACTTATTATTTATGGACCACCTTATTCAATTGGTGATAATCAATACACATTCTAAGAGACCCATCCTTCTTTCTAACAAACAATACTGGAGCACCTCAAGGAGAGATACTTGGTAGAATAAAACCCTTGTCTAGCAAATCCTTGAGTTGCTCCTTCAACTCCTTCAACTCGGCCGGAGCCAATCTATAAGGAGGAAAGGAGATAGGTTGTGTATCCGGAAAAAGATCAATGCCAAAATCTATTTCCCTTTTGGGAGAAATGTCGGGCAAGTTATCGGAAAAGACATCCGGAAATTCATTTTCCATGGGAACCGACTCTAGAGAAGGGGTTTCAGACTCAATATCCATAACCCTAACAATGTGGTAAATACACCCCTTGGAGATCATCTTCCTAGCTTTTAGACAAGAAACAAATTGACCTCTAGGGATAGAATTTCCCCCTTTCCACTCTAAAATGTACTCATTTGGAAATTGGAATTTTACTACTGAAGTCCTACAATCAATAGAGGCATAACATGCATGCAACCAATCCATACCCAAAATCACATCAAAATCTAACATGTCTAACTTCACTAAATCTACCAAGGTAACTTTATGAGACAACGAAATAGGACAACTCCTATAGACTCTTTTTTCCACTATCGAGTCACCAACCGGGGTAGACACCGAAAAAGGTTCTTCTAACACATCGGGGAGTATTTCAAACTTCATATCCACAAAAGGTGTAACAAATGACAAAGTGGCACCGGGGTATAACAATGCATATACATCAATGGAAAAGACTTGTAACATGCCGGCCACAACATCTGGGGAGCTCTCTTGGTTACCTCGGGTTTGAAGAGTATAGAAGCGGTTTTTCTTGGGAGCATCAGAATTTGAGCCACTAGGAGGGACTTGCTTGCCCTCTCTCCCTTGACCCCTTAGCATGGGACAATCTCTCATCATATGACCGCTCTTCCCACAATTATAGCAACCATCCGTGCCAACTAGGTACTTACCGTCATGTTTCTTGCCACACTTCGAACAAGTAGGCCTCACCATAGAAGATCCACCACTATTTACTCTTTGAGGCTTAGGGTTAGACACCTTATCTTTGTTGCCCCTTGGGGAACTTGAGGAGCCTTGGTTGGAGAACCTTTTCTTGAACTTTGGTATACCTTGACCCTCAAATTTACCCTTGGAAGAATTCACATCATCGGACCTTTGCCCTTTTTACTTCCATGTTCCCTTACTTGAGCTTTTGTTCCTCAATTTGTTCCGCATGAACCATAAGACATGAAATATTCATACTTGGAATGAGCATTTCCGAACGACATTCATTGACTACCAAGTCGGATACCCCCATAACAATTTTTTTCATCTTGGCCCTAGAATCCGCCACCAAGGTTGGAGCATACTTAGACAATTGGATGAACTTAAGGCCATACTCCTTCACACTAATACCTCCTTGGTGAACGTTGATGAATTCTTGCATCTTTCATTCCCTTAACTCTAGGGGGAAGAACCTATCAAGAAAGACGGACTTGAACAATTCCCAATATATCGGGCCCAATCATACAGGTCTCTCACCCTTCCATTGCTCATACCATAATTGAGCCACACCCTTCAATTGATAGGGGGCTAATTCCTCCTTCTCTTGTGGAGACACTCCCATAGTATCAAGCACCTTATAGATCTCATCAATAAACCCTTGTGGGTCTTTCTCCACTTTGGAACCAAAGAACATAGGAGGGTTCATTCTTGTGAAATCCCTTATCCTTGAAGCGGTTGTACTCACATTGGGGTTCACATGAGTCCTCATATCCCTATTGACTTGGGCCGTCACGGCTTGGGTCAATACTTGGAGAGCCGACCTTATTTCCATATTTGTCATAGCCCCCACATCAACAGGAGCTTGAGGGACTTGAGCATCTTGTGGAACTCCCTCATTCACGTTCTCCTCTTCCATCCTTCTTGCGTTCATCCTTCTTGTATTCATATCCTATTGACAGAAGAGAAGGGTTAGGAAAAGGATTTCATAGAGTTAAAATTCTAAGGCACAACTAAAGAGTAATGAAAAAAGTGAGTTTTCCTAAACATCTTATAGCCTCTCATTCATAAATGTGGCGCGCTTCACACTCATGAACAAGACTCTACTAGACGTGGTTTATGAGACATCATCCTCGAATCATTCTAAACCTTGTGCTCTGATTACCAAGTTTGTCAGGACCCAGGGGTACCCCCTAGATGTAAGACGGCACATGGAACCCCGAAAGGCTCCAAGTAAGCCTCTTAGCATATCATCATCACATAAGTAAAGAATAATAGAGAATAGAAACACATTTTTAAGTCCTTAAGAAAATTTTCATCAAAGTAAAGCGGAAGTCTAGACATAGTCTCATTTAACCATCTACTACAATTGAGGTCTCAAAACAAGGTCACAACCCTTACAATAGAAATCTGAAATGAAATACAAAGAATGAAGGAAACAACAAAATGTCATTTGTCCTCGGATCCATGAGGACATACCATAAGCTTTGGAGAATAGTCAAATCCCAAGCTTGAACAAGAGTGAAGGATCACCTCAAATGCCGGAACCTACACTTTGTGGAAAGAGGTACAAAATATGGGTTAGCACAAAAATGTACCAAGTATGAAAACCATGCTTAAAAATCCTTAAAACATACAAAAAGGAACAATTTAGTTGAAACCATACTCTTTGTCAACTTTAAGAATCATCATGCACAATAATGTAAATACATAAGACAACCATACCATAGTCAACCATAAGCCATACTTGTTCAATGCATAGACAAGATCCCATAATCCTATCTAATACTAAGTATCACTTTTAGTCCACACATTCATGCATATCATAGCTTGAAACTCAACCACAGTCAATACTCATAGACAAGGGAAACATTCATGTTCATAGCTTGTAGAAAGTAAAGTCACTCTTAGAAACCATTCAAATCATACATGCATAACTTCATATATCTTCATAGCATAAGGAAATACCACACCATAACCCCTTTCCAAAGCCTACTTGTGCAATGCAAAAGTGAAGTCCCATACCCCCATTCATACTAAGTAGAACTCCTTGAGAAGTAATAGGTATAGTTCATGTTCATGTTCTTGTCATGTAGGGAAATATAACCTTAACCGACATAGACCATGTGAGCTACATGGAATCCGGTGTCATGCCCCCACACCGAAAAGAGGTGTACTACTTGCCTAAGGTAGAACTACATGTATTAGCTTTTAGGTGGATCCACTATCTAAAGACCTATGTGGGCACATAGTTATGGGATAGAGAGATTGCTTCTAGAAACCCTAACTACTAACGTGGAGGTTTCCATCTCATATTCCTATCCACTCGGTGCTAAGCATAATTCCCTTTAAATTCATGTTAAGTCTTTACTTAGGTTCATGTTCATGAGAGAATGCCTTAGCACTCAAACAACATGGTATCATGATAGCTCATAGATTCATTAGGTGAGAATGACCTTTCAACCTTAGAATCGTTAATATGTGAGTAAACCTTTCACATCATGTTCATAGTGTTTCATGAGAATAGCCTTTCAATCAACACAATAACATTATCATAATCATAGACATTTCATGCATAGTCATGTGTAAGGGTATATGTGAGAAAAACCTTTCAACAATACCACAATTGCTTCATAAACATAGAAACCTTGTTTTTCTATTTATTCACAAAGGACATGCATAATTCTCATAGTCATGTATAGGTTCTTCATTCATAGCCCTTAAACAACCCTAGATCACAATTCATGATTCACATCTTGAATCACTATTATATACATGGATATTCACATATTTCAATTAGATTAACTACTACATGCATAATTTGATCACAATCCACCCACATCAATCATCACCCACACTTTGAGATCCAATTTGACAAAATAGGGGAATTCATGGATTCATAGGTAATTCATCAAAAAAATAGTAGTAATTCATCAAATTGATCATAATATAAGACATTAAACATATTGAAATCGTTTTGAAAGTGAATTCATGCCATAGATTGAAAACCCTAGGTTTTGGTGGATTTCAACTTTGAGAAATTGAGTTTGAAGGACTTTATGGAAGGAAACTATCCCTCAATCAAGACTACCATGCCTTGATTGGAGATCCTTCACAAAATTGGAGAGGCAAGATGAGTTCTTGAGCCTTTGTCTTCTAGTTCTTCTTCTTCTTCAATGGTGGTTTCTAGTGAGTGAAATATTGGAGGGGAGAGTATTTGGGAATTTGATTTGGGTTTTGTGAGTATGAGTTAGTTTGTTTAGCTTAGGGGTCCAATTAAGTATTTATTTATGTCTTAATTAATATTAAACGACCTTAATTAGTTAGTTAATTAACCCTAAGACCTTTCCCTATACCCCAACTTAAAAACTAAGGACCCAAAATATTGGTGAATCACGAAACCCCCACCCATGGACCGTGGGTGGGTTCACACTCCGTTCTGCACAAACGTAGAAGGGATACAGAGCTTTGGAGAAATATGGGGAGGTCCAGCCTCGACCCATGACCCCCACCTACGGGGCGTGGGTCTACCCATGGTTCGTGGGTGCCCATCCGTAGGTCCTTGTTGTTTCTTTGAAAGCTTTTTGGGCCTTCTCTTGGGTCCTCCTCAAGGACCCATGGTGGGTCCTTGGGGGTCGTCCCTTGACGTTTAAATCCAAAAACACTTGTACTACTTAGCGGAGGTTAGTTTACGACTATATTCATTACATTAAACCCAAATAGGCTACTAGTTTTACGTTAGGTTGTAGTTTAGTCTTACTAGTTTCACCGGGTGTTACATATTCAAAGTGTTGGGGGTCCGTGTTGATTGTGGCTACACATTAGAATGCTCATAAATTGTTGCGGGCTCTCTGTTTTAGGTATGTTCCACCCCGAAGTGGCTGCCAACTCTCTTTTGTTTTTTCAATTGGTGTTTTATTTGCATGTGGTTGTTCGGGCGGTTCCAGACATGGAATTGAGCCCCGTTTTGGGGCACAAGCTCAGTAAGGCGTTTAGGATCTTTCGATGGAGTCAATTTTGGGATTCCTGGTGCGGGTTCCACATTCCTGTTTTGACCCGATTTTTGGGTCCATTTTCAATTGTTGTGAATTTAGTGTCTAAATGTTCATAATGACGATGGATCAATAATTTGATAGTTTGGTAGTGTTTAGAGGTGTTTTGGGGGAAGATAGCTACTAAGCAATGGATTTGGAGCACTCGTGGTTGGCTTTAAGGTAGGCTTCGATCTACTTTCTTGATTGAGCTTCTTTATAAGGCCTAGTATAGATTTCATATACTTTTGGATTATCATTTTTGGGTATTTATATTTCCCCTTATTATTTCATCTTTTCTTGATTATGTTATATTTCCCCTTATTATTTCATCTTTTATGATTCCGTAGGAGTCTTGAGCATAGTGTAGGTGTTGGGATCCTTAGTTTAGGCTTGTAGCTTCACTTGTGCTGTAGATGATCTTGTTTACCCTTGTTAGGCTTGATTCTTGGTGAACTTAGACTAGGCTAGACATTAGGTGCTTTAGATTATTTTTTACCACCTCATAGTTGCAATTTACACCCTATAGGGCTAGTATTAGGTTGTTCTCCTTGCATTGGTGTTTGTGACCTTGGTGGATCGGTGTCGCTGCATATTGGTCCTAACTATGCTAAGTCATGGAATGCAGTGGTATGATTGGTATAAAGTGTCGTCCCTTTAGTTGGTTTTTGTCACGACCCAAGCCTACACCCCGGACGTGACACGGCGTACAAGGCTCTGAAGAGCCTCATACTAGCCTCATAGCATTCATAACATAACACATAAGAAAATGGTACGGAAGTTAAAAACATTTATCCATACAATCGAAGTCTTTATTTAAAAACAGCGGAAGTCTAACTTTGTCTCACATGGCCATCTAATACAACTTTGAATCAAAATTAAGGTCACAACCCTTCAACATAGTCCGAAACGTAAAATGACATGAAAGAAACTACTAAATACTCTCATATGTCCTCGAATCTTGAGGACTCACCACAAGCTTAGAGAATACTCAATCCAAGTTTTATTCCAAAGAAATCACCTTAAGGTCCCGAACCTACACTTTGTAAAAGTGTAGAAGAAATATGAGTTAGCAAAAAAATGCACTAAGTATGATAGCCATGCAAAAATCATGCTAAAAAGGACATTTTGGTTGAAAACCATGCATTTAACAAGTTTGAGAATCATCATATACTTTTAGTATAAAGACATAATTCACAATCATATTCATCATGTAAGTCATTATAATACGTTGGAACCATCATCTTGGGTAACCCTAAGTTATACTTGTTCAATGTTTGAATGGCATCCCATAATACCACACATACTAAGTACCACTTTGAGGCCACCATAACATACTTACCATTCTTCATTCTCATTTTTAGTCAATACTCATTAGACAAGGAACATACACATTCAATAAGTCATGACAAGGAAAGCAACTCATAATA
The DNA here is from genome assembly GCA_036250405.1 of Solanum raphanifolium. NCBI lineage: Eukaryota > Viridiplantae > Streptophyta > Magnoliopsida > Solanales > Solanaceae > Solanum > Solanum raphanifolium. Next base: position 23,120 of record JAJOOE010003773.1, read on the forward strand.
ACAATCCAAGTTAAACATTCATCATTATATTTAGCCTTTAAGTCAACATTCTCATTAGCATCATTATAAGCACATTAATTTCATTAGACATTATGACATTGAAGAACACACCATAGCCACTCTCAAAGCCTACTTGTGCAATGCATGAATGGCATCTCATACTACCACCCACACTTCATAGAACCTCTTGAGAAGCCATAGTTCATTATCATTCATTTTAGGGGTAAGCCTTAACCGACATAGACCATGTGAGAAAATCATGGAATCCCAATGTTACCCACACCGAATAAAGGATTCCTACTTTCCTAAGGTACGACCATTAATTTAGCTTAAGTGGATTCACTAGCTAATAACCTATGTGGGCACATAGTTATGTGATAAGGAGATTGTTACTAGATACCCCGCCTCAACTTACGGATGAGCATCCATAACAAGAGATTACTACTAGATAGCCCGCCTCAACTCATGGATGAGTATCCATCTCATCAATATTCACTCAGTGCTTAGCATTATTCCCCATGGAATACTTAACATTAATTACTTTAGTTCATTTAAAATGGGATATAGAGATTGTTACTAGATACCCCACCTCAACTCACCAATGAGCATCCATCTCAATTCCCAACATTCATTCATTAGATAGATCATAGATTCAAAGGTGAGAATAGCCTTTCAACTAAGAATCCCCTTATTGTGAGAAAGGCCTTTCACAACATGTCATTATCATTCATTAGTGTACAATTGAGAATAGCCTTTCAATCAACACATCATCATTAACATAATCATACAAAACTTCATTCATGAGTGTGTGTGTATGTGAGAATAGCCTTTCAACAACCACACCATTACATTATAGTCAAGATCACATTACTTTCAATCTATTCACAAAGCATGTACATAAGCATCATGATTATATATCAATCTTCATAATTTGCCCTTAAAGGACCATGAATCATAATTCACCAACACACCTAGAACTACTTACATTAGATAAGGAGAATATCATGATTCAATAAACTCAATCAATATAGACATAATCTATTCACAGGCTTCTATAATCAATCAACCCACATCACGAAGTCACAATTTAGTAATATAGGAAATTCATGGGTTCTTGGGGGAATTTCCATCATAATCTACAATTAAACATCAATTCAATCATAATCCTTCATAATTAAACCATTGAAAACATTTTAGGAAGGAACCCATGACTTAGAGTGAAACCCTAGCATTTTGGGGAACTTAAAAGCTTTGAAATCTAGTTTTGAAAGGACTCTATGGGTGAAAGCTACCCATAGATGAAAAGCTACCATACCTTAATGGAGTTTTCCCCTTAATTTGAGAAGAAATACTGTCACGACCCGGGAGCACCCCCTAGTCGTAACCGACGTACTCGACCTCGAAGCGGTCTAATACAAGCCTCTTAGCATTCATTCATCGCATAGACACTAAAACCATAAGGAATTTAAAACTTTCTTTACCAAGAAAACATTGCATAAAAAAAATAGCAAGCGGAAGACTTTCTAGACTTTATA
>JAJOOE010003774.1:0-23214 GCA_036250405.1 Solanum raphanifolium
GTTTTTATTTTATTTCAATTTAAATCCCCCCCCCCCCCCCATTTTTATATAATGACTATCGAGTTAAATATTTCCTATTGACAATATTCTTCCATATTCTCTGTGGGATCGACCCCGACTCATAGTTGGGTAAATATATTGCATACGATCGTTTATATTTCTTTTCAAGAAGTATATTTGAACGTTATCAAAAAAATTTACCCTTACTAGCTTGCAATGGATAATCTTTCACTTTGTGAACACTCTTACCAAAACCAAAGCAACAATCCGTAACGACTAGGCACTTTCTCAAGTGACTCTTATTGCACCTTGGGCAAAGGGGGATAAAAGATCCATTACCACTATTTTCTCCCTGAGTCTTAGGGTTACACACTCTATATTTTTTTAACTTAGAAGCTGGAGCATTATAAGAACCTTCACCATAAATTTTTCCGGAATTAAGGACGACCATGTCCACCGGACCTAGAATGTGATAAGTCACCATCACCGGTCCTTGCCCTCTTTGACTCTTTTTCCCTTTCCTTTAGCTTCTCTTCTTCAAATTTTTGGGCATGTATCATAAAATGAGAAATATATATTTCCTTGATCAACATGGAGGTACGACACTCCTTGACAACCAAGTCAGACACACCCAACACAAACTTACTCATCCTTTCCCTAGAGTCAACAATTATAGTTGGAGCATACTTAGCCAATTGAGTGAAGTTAAAAGCACACTCATTCACACTCATATTTCCTTGTCGGAGGTTGATGAACTCAAGAACTTTTGTCTCTCTCATTTCAAAACGAAAGAAACAATCAAGAAAAGCACCTTTGAGTTTCTCCCAATCAAGAGGGCCCAAATCAACCGCCCTCTCACTTTTCCATTGCTCGAACCACACTTAAGCAAAAACCTTAAGTTGATAAGCGGCCAACTCTGCCTTTTCAACCATAGTCAATCCCATGATACATACTATCTTATACACCTCATCAATGAACTCTTGATGATTCTCATCAACCTTAGAACCATGAAATTCTAAAGGATACATCCTAGTGAAATCCCTTATTAGTACCCCTATAGTACCCACATTTGGGTTCACAAGAGCGTTAGCCTCTTTATTGGCTTGAGTCGTCATAGTTTGAGCCAACACTTGGAAAATAGATCGAAATTTGACACGGGTCACTTGCTTGGCCAAAGGATCAATCGACCTTGAGGAACCTCAGGCTTCATATTTTCACGCTCATTCCTTCTCATGTATGCTCTTCGAGAGGCCATATCTTGAAAAAGGATCAAACACGATTTAGAAGAAGGATCTTTATAGAGATAGACTCTATGGCAAGAGTTTAGAGTAATGAAATAAGTGAAGTTTCCTAACCGCTTTGTATCCTCCTATTCATAAATGTCGTGCCCTTACATTCATGAACAAGACTCTACTGAATGCGGCTTGTCAGACATCCTAGGAGCTTTTTCTAAAACCTTGTGCTCTAAATACCAAGTTTGTCATAACCTAAAGTACACCCTAGATGTGACATAGCGTATATGACCTCGAGAGGCCCTACACAAGACACTTGATATACATGTACACAACATAATAGAGAAAAGTGAAGAAATCACATAAGAAGTAAAAAGTTTAGCATAAGCGGAAGTCTATCATAGTCTTGACAAGCCTTTCTAATACATCAAAACAAGTGGTCGGGACATAACCCATACACCACGTAAAACATCTGAAACAAAATACATGGAAAACAATAAAGTTAACATCATCATTGGAGTATGATGACTCACCAAATCTTCAAAGTCTCTAAGTGCTCACTAGCCACTAACGTAGAGAGAAAAGCCGTCAAGCCCTACATTCGTGAAACAATGTAGCCACAAGTATGCATTAGTACATGGAATGTACTAAGTATAAAGGGAATGCAATAAAACATGAATCATGATCATCAAGGGAATAGAATCAAAGACAACATGCATGACCAAGCTAAATATGGTAAAATCATTTAAGAAGAATTGTACATCATTAATATAGTCAATGCATCTTAAAATCATAGAGAAATCATCGTAAAACATTTGAAAGTAACTTAGTTCATGTTGTGAGATATTAGTTTTAGCCTACATTAGACCATGTCAACTATTACATGGAATCCGATGTAACTCGCACATCAAGAAGGGAGAGTCTACTTGCCAAGGTAGAACTCCATAGCATATCATATGCTATATGTGGATCCACTAGCTAGGTCATTTAAGGAAATTGGAACTAGAGGTTGCTACTAGAGACTACCCTATTTGAGCCTCCACCTCAAAGTTCTCTCGGTGCTAAGTTAAATCCCAAAGAAACAATCATTTACATAAATTCATCATCATACATGGAAACACATAAATCAATTACTAATCAAAGCTTAAACATCATAGAATAGCCCATTAAATCTTGAATCAAGTCTAGGAGAAAAAACCTTTCACCAAACCATGATCCCTTAATATGTGATAAAATCCTTTCACAATTTCATTGATACTCATCTTAAGCACCCTAAATCATGAAACCTTTCTTTTCATAAATCATGCATAATTTCATATAAAACATATTCATAGATTCAAGCTTCTTCATAACTTCATGTAAATTGGGGTTTATACATGGATTCACGTGAAATTAAGTGAAAAGCATGTAATTAAGTCTAAATCATCAAAATAAGATCATAATTAGTCAATTGAATCCATAAAAATAGAACCCATGAGGAATTGAAAGAAAACCCAACTAACTGAATTGAAATTGAATTGGAGAATTGAAAAAGCTTTGGGGACTCAATGGATGAAGGGAACCCATTGATGATATCCCTACATACCTTGGTTGGATCCCTAAGCAATGAGGAAGAAAGGATACTTGATCTTGAAGAACCCTAGTTTCTTCTTCCTTGATCTAGAAATATGATTTTTTAGAGAGAACCTTGGAGAGAATTTAGGAATTTGAGGGGAGGAATAAGTTGGGCAAATTTCTAAGGGAGGACGGTAGTCATAAGGCTTAGATTTTGGGGTAAAATGACGTAGTATAGGAATTATAAGTATAGGAAAAGACCAAAACACCTTTAAAATAACTATCGAGTTGATCCTACAGTCCATAATAATTCCTAATGACCGTCCTAGTTAGTCGTAGGATCAACTACTAAAGACAACAACTTAGGTCATTCCTATGAGTCATTTCTATGACTCATCATTTGTTCTATGGTCAACAAACCATACCTGTAGACCCCTACTTCCTATGATTCGTAGGTTGGACTGATACGTCCAAACTTATACCCCATATAAGGAATGTAAACAGCCATTTTCAATTTACAGAACTCAACAGAGTTGAGGTCAATCCCATGAAGAATTTCTTTACAGATAAAGTTTCACTGTCGCGTTTACTCAATTGTCGTTATTATTTCCTAAACAATTAACAAGGAAAGTAAATTTGGGTCTGATTGAAAAGTATTCTAGTAAAACTTAGTTATGCAGTTCACAAAAGATCTTGTTGTAAGTTGATTCAATCAATTTAAGGAAACCAGGCTTTGTGTTCACTATGACATCGATTACAATACTCTCTCGTAAATTAAGTGTCAGGTAAATCAATGTTTATAGAACCTTTGTGAATTAAATAAATCTAACTCTTCTCAGCCTAATCAGATAATATTCACTCTAATTCTCTCAAACTTAAAGTGTTATCGATATTGGAATTCGCTTGATTTGATATGGTGTTAAAGATCCTTTCTCTCGAAATCCAACTTTAACTCCAATTCGTAAACTTAGTTTAGATTGTTCCCAACTAATACTTTTCTCTCGAACAAACACTAGATACAGGCATGTCTAAAGTGTGCACTCAATAGACTAAAATGATAATGAAAGTTGTAAACTACAGGTTGTAAACAAAGATTGCCTTTTACTCATTTTACGAAATCGCAACTAGAATGTCATCATAGATCCCACACACCCAGTCGTGACGTTTAGCCACTCATGTTTTTACACAAAGAATCAATACTGGATAATGAAAACATGTTAAGAGGTACTTACAAAAATAACTGGTAAATCAACAACCACTTGATAATCTTAAGATCGAAATGAACAACTTCCAACCGATGACGATAATCTGAATCCCAAAATCTCAAACTCAAAGTAAGCCTCGGTTCATCTTTTTTTTTTCTCTAAAAATCAGATAATGAAAACCCCCTTCAAAACGACCTAAAGTGATTCAAATATAGAATGTTTAAAATGAGTCCTAATCAAGTTAGGACTGAAATGTCGGGCCTTGTCACGGCCACTACCACGACCCGTCAAGGTCTTCACGGTCCGTGAAGACCTTCATGGTTTTGCCTTGGAGCTTCCCCAGAGTGGGTCTTCAAACTTGGTCACTAGAAAATGTACCACGAGAGCTACCACGGTCCGTAGTGAGGACCACGGCCCGTAAAGCACCTGTGGTCTTCACTTGGGCTTCAACCTTCTTTCAACTCTTTCCTGCTTTTTTACTGGTTCAGCTTCACGGTAGGTACCACGGTCAGTGGTAAGGACAACGGCCCGTATACCCCTCCATGATCTTCACTTGGTTGTTCGTGCCCTTCATCTTCTCAAGGCCTAGTTCTGCCCCACTTTCACGAGCTCAACCACGGACCGTTATGAAGTTAACGGTTCGTTACATTGGCCATGAACTTAACTTGGTCGACATCAGTTCTACTTATTTTTCTGTACAACCTAGATTCTGCCTACACAATTAACAAACCCATCAAATATTCCTAAAATATCACTTAATTCCAGTATTAGTTCATAGTTATTAAGCATCAAATGTGCCACGATTTCGCGGCACATTAACACCCTCAACTTAGAACCATTACTTGTCCTCAAGTGATGAGAAAACAAACAAATACAATCAGCCCTCAATTCATTTCCAGATTTATGACACTATGCAACAACTATTTCAAGTATCATTTGTATCCCAGACCTCTGAATCTAACATGTAAGGATCAATACATGACATCTCATTACTCACAGTCAACCATGCTTATACCTGTGAATTATTAGCTTACACAATCTACTTTTAAATGCAATCACTGTGTCCTCACACCAAAGAAGTCCCTCACTCATAATGGTACGAACTGAGTACTACGCTCACGCTCTCAATAAACTTCTAACACTAACAACAAACTACCATAGGCTTGCCATTGCTTTCTACACTTTCTCTTTCAAACACCCGGAATAGGATCACTGTAGGACTTTATTTGCTTGTAACACAGGCTCGGGGCTAGGGAATGGATATTTGGTTTTGTGTGTGACTAATTCCTTAGTTTCCCAAAGTTTCATTTTCACATACTCTTTTCTGAGTGATTTACTCTTTTTCTTTATTTCAGGTCGACCTAATAGCTTTTTTTTTTTTGAACTTAGCTCACTGGTTGACCCTTCTTTTTCCCTTTTTCTTTCTGTTCGGATTGCAATCACCCTCCACTTAGGCTTTTGGCCTGAGTTGTGATATCGTGTACCTTCGGAGAACCAAGGATTTGATATATGTTGGGTAAGAACAAAGACTGATTTAAGGCTCAAATTGGGTTCAAATGAAAAGCTTTTCATTTGGTTCTTTTATTTTTGGCTTTTTACTGGTTTAACAAAAATGGCCTACTGATCCTTTCCTATCCGGTTATTTTCAGATTCAAGCAAGACTACGTAGACAAGTTCTAGTTTCTGCTCCTAGTGTTAGACTTCAATCAAAACTTACTCACACACTACACATGATTGCATTTTATTAGTTTCTTGGTTCACCAATTAATTGGTCAGATTAGCCACTTTTAACATATCAGGATCCTAATAGTCAAACTCAAATTCAGGTCCTCAATATTCACAGAGTAGAGGCTGCACATCTCAATACATAAAACACCCAAAACATTAATACAAAGAGACAACCTCCATTTTTCTAACAGCTATGGCCGGTTGCTGATCACCTCCCTCCGTAAATAAAAAGGACTTTGTCCTCAAAGTCGAGATAAAACAATCAAATACACAGGCTAGGAGGAGGGGTCATACCTACGGCACTCTAGACGCCGGTAGTCGAATCAGCATTGGCACCCTTATTAATGGGTGCACTCTCAGATCTCGAGACATGATCAGTGTGGTCCTCATTAGGCGAAATAGGTGCGCCACTACTAAAAGCTCCAACTAAGGTTATATCTGGCTGTTGATGTTCAAGGGCTTCCTTCTCCCTAGCTTCCCTCTTTGATGCTTTACGAGCTCTCTTTTCTTGCCTTCTTGCCTCTCTAGCTGGGTCAGTAGGGGTCTCTTCATCAAGTTCTCCAGCTATGTGTTTTCTCTTGCCGGATTTACTTGTGGGGGGTGCTCCCCAAAGATCATCGAGTGTTTGAGTGGATGGTGTCTAACTTAATATTTGCATCAACGACTCTGGCATGACTGGAGTGGGCACCTGTGCTGGCTTTTTAGCCTGCTTAGCAATTTGAGTGCGCATCTCGGCCAACTGGGCTCTGAACTCTTCAGTATCTGCTGAACCGGTAGCCTGGAAGCGATCCTGAACAAGGTTCACCAAACCATCCATTCTGTCCTTTAAGACTGATAGTTCCGTCTTCATCTCATCTTTGATCTCTTTTTTCGCAGCTAATACCTTTGTCTCTATCAGCTGGGGCATCCAGAACACAATCTGGTCTACTAATGTCCTAGTCTGGCGCTGACCTGCAACCAATTTCTCAAGAAAAAGAATAGGGATAGTGACAAAGGTACCTGGAGTCTGGGAGGCTGAAGCTGGAGGTGGTGGTGCCTCTGTAGACGGTTGTGATGACTCTTCATGTTCTGGATCTCTACTTGACTGGGGGATATCAAGTGGGACATGTGGAACAACAACTAAAGTACCCACAGCAACAGATTTCGCGCCAAAGAGTGGTTCGCGACATCCTTGATTTTTGAAACCAGGGTTAGTCTGAATGCTTCACCCCATCTGTCAACTAGGTTGTTCGGAGGAATATTCGCTCTTTGGCATAATTTGCCTATCAGATAAGGAAAAGGAAGTGCAACTCTCTCAATTAGCACCCTAGCTCTCAGCTTGATTGCTATTATCCGTCCTGCATTGACCGGGTAACCTACCATAAGACATGCTACTAACGAGGCCAGAGAAGGGGACAAAGTGTTATCATTAGCTGTCGGTCTCAATTGCGCTCGAACAACAGCCCACCAAACCTTGGCCGTAAAAGACAGCGAAGCTTTAGTGAAAAGTGTTGGAGTTGTGGTTCCCCATCTATGGCAATTTGCTTCGCAATCCAGCGTAAAACCCTTTCTCGAGAAGTCTGATCTTCCATTGTAGCATTATTGGTGACCTCATGATGTTTGCCCTCGAAAAGGCCAACTGAAACGAGTGCAGAGTATTCTGGGCCGTACAACATTCTGTTAATTGATGCCTCAAAAATATCTATTGATTTGCCCCTAACTATGATTGAGTTGAGTGGACCCCAGGTACTAGCCATGTCTTTCTGTCCACGCTTCGTGGTCTCTATATCTGCAGCAAAATTCATCAATGTAGCTGCATACGAGGAATAAAATTCTCTGGTTAGGTGCCTAGAGTATTCACCAGGTGCATTGTCCATCCAATCGAACTGATGGAGCTGAAATATCTGATAGATGTCCGAGAATGCTTTGACATCAGCTACCACCACCCTAGTCTCAAGTATAATTGCTCGATTCTTGAAGCTCCCAGTTTTATTTATATTACCATTGTCGAAGAACTCTTTAGACCTATTGACAGTCCACATGGAGCAATAACAAGCAATCAGTTGTGGTCTCAATGCAGGGTTAGGTTCCTGAGTGTTCACATACATCACCATTGTATCATCATCAGTGATTTCCTCCTCATTCTCTCTATTAATTGTTTTCTCTCGTACTCCAGTTTCAGCTTCTGTGGTAGCCACAGGTGGAGAAGTACTTATGTCGGCCTGAGAACCGCTTTCAGATTCAGCATTGTCCCCCGAGTCATCTGCAGATTGGTTACCAGCAGCAATATCAGTTTGACTTTCCGAGTTTTCCCCATTCTTGAAACTACTACTTCTCTCTTCAGATTGAGGAGGAGAGTCCTGTAGAATAGCTCTCCTAGCCAATGATCTAGTATCCCGAGGCGAGTGATCTTCAGGTGTAACATTTATTTGCACCTCAGACCCACTCACTTCGGAGTCGTCATGACCCTCTGATTGTGAAGCGGTAACAGGAGCAGGTTTGTTAGCATTCTTTCTTCTGGGACCCACTGTACCTGAGAAGCAAAACATCAATTCAGTACAATTATTAATAAAATGACAAACTAGCGGGTACTCAGACTTCCCCTGTGTAATATCATCGTGACGCCTTGCCTTAAGAATGTCGTCACCCAATCTATCATCGGGAAGGGCCACGGAATCACAATACTAACAAAAACTAAATACCTAAAGAAATTAAAAATACAAATAGGGGAACTCTACGAGCACTTGAACGAGCCATGGTATAAACCACGGACCGTGATGTCCCTCGTGGAGTTTAAACAGGATCAGAGTGCACAAGGAATTGTTGGCCATTTAACCAAAGGGATGTTAACAGAAGGTTTCACGGCCCGTGGAGTGAACCATGGTCCGTGATACTACCCGTGAACTTTAACTGAGGACCACAGAGGGCTTTGTTGATTTTCAAGTGTGGTCTACGACAAGTTGCACGACCCGTAATGTTTTCCACGGTCCGTACAACCTGTCGTAGTCTTACACTAGGCAATAGGTTAGTCACCTTCTTCTCAACATCAAATTTTTGCACTTAATCCCCATTGTTGTACAAATACAGGATCTTCTCATACTTTAAACCCTACCCTACTAATTATTCAACTAAATTAAGTAACCTAAATTTCACCAACTGACCTACAAATTTGACCCCTCTGTGATCGACCAACACACAAGAATAACTACAAATGTCCAATTTCGACTTACCCACTCCAATTAAGTAATAGTTTAGCAATTAATCATCACAAATGCATACTGAAGTCAAGAAAATCAAAGTCATTATAGACAAGATGTAACGGTGCAACCCATTGAAACTCAACTTACTTGGATTGAAGAAACCAAAATCAGGAAATAGCTGGACACACTTGCACAACTGAACACTTAGGGTTTGGATTCTTGGGTAGATGTGGGATTTATTGATGAATGATGATCAATTCTTCCTTAGATAACCGTTATGGAGGAGAAAAAGAGAGAAACTGAATGGTATCATTAGGAAGAGTACCATTCTTTCGCTGATTCAATTATGCAGATAATTGTCTCAAATATTGCTCTAACTGTATAATAGAGGTATAGAGTGAATCTACTAGTGGACTCATAGTAGAAAAATTGATTTTCAAATCTTTCACACCCAAATCTGTAGATTCAACTCTTTGGAGTACTCTTGCTAGCATATCCTCCATTTTGGAGCTCCTAGATCCATTACTAACTCTTATGTAACACCTCAGACCTATCAGACCTGGACAACAGAAAAACTTAGTGAACCACGGCAATGTTCACAGACCGTGAGAGGAACCACGGTCCAAAGACCTGCTCGTAACTCACACCCACCCAATTGCGGTGGACCACAGAGCCCTTTACAGGCTGTCGACCACCACATGAGCTGTGGGAAGGCTTGTGGAGGCGAGGTAGAGCCACCAGTGCTCAGGCATCAAACCACGGAGCCCTCCAAGGGTCGTGGTCATGATGATGGGTTGTGGGAGGATCCGTCGTCCTGACCCAATAGACCCCAGCCCAAGTTAAGAACCACGGTGGCCTTCACGGTCCGTGGTCCTTCACACGTACCGTGGCAGGGCTCGTGGATGGATACCCCAGAACAAGTAGACCCTGGCCAACAACCATGACCCACTTGAAGGGTCGTGGCCCCTTTTATGGTCCGTCAGTGGCTCCATGGTCGACCCATACCAGTTGTAAAGTCAAGGTCGTTTTGGTCTTTTCCCCTATGCATTGGGCATTTAAACTACGTCGTTTTACTCAATTTAAGCCTAGTGATTTAGTCAGGACCTACCTAAAACCGTTATTCACCATAAATCATCAAAACTTGTAGCAAAAAGAGAAGAAAGAGTCGACCAACCCCTTAAGAACACGCAACAGGTTTTCTTTAGTTCCAGCCCCGAAATCAAAGGATTTCCCCATAGATATGGTCACCAGGTATGTGGGATTTCACTAGTGGGTTCCTTTAATCCACTAGGTCCCTAGAAATCAGTTAGTTCTTTGATTCTCCATATCTTCTAAAACCTTGGATATTTACGTTATTTTAGCTATTGTAGTATCCTAAATCGAAATAGCATGTTTCTTGGAAAATTTGTGTAGTTCCTTGTATGAACCTCAGAACCCTAGTTGTGTAGATTCTCTTAGTTCATAAATTGCACTTGCTATGTCAGTTAAACAGATAATCATTCTCCAGTTTTGAATGTTACATTATTAGTATATAAATGTTGCATTCTCAAATTTGTATGTCAGTACTTTGAGCTATTCAGTATGTCAGTGTTTCAGTTACATTTCAGTCACATACATATTCAGTTTGGAGTAAACTTAGCACCGAGTTGGACTAGGGTTCAGCGTACCCTGATTGTCCCAGAACTACGTGCCCCCGTAGGAGTATAAGTCCCCTCTGTTGGGCATTAGATTTAATGATCACATCAGTCATGCCTATATACCCCTGGCAAGGTATATTGGGTCCTCTCGATGGGGCGTATACATCAGACTCCACGTTTAGCTTATGTGGTTTATGTCGGTTATTAGTAGCTCCCACGATCAGACTCTTAGTGCATTTGACCAGGTTTTCAGTATATACTTAAGTACACCGTTTAGTATGGTTTGTTCACGATTAGTACTTGGTCATTGCATTCAGTTCAGTTTTTCAGTTATGTTTTCGGTATGTATATTTTTGCTCAGTTTACAGTATTGCACAGTTATGCCTTGTTCAACTTATATATGGTTGTTCAGCTCAGTATCTTATCTTGCATGCTCAGTACATGCAAAGTACTAACGCATACTCTGCGCTACATCCTTTCATGATGTAGGTTCAGGTACTTAGCATCCAGATCACGCATAGATTGATTCTCGGTCCGCACTCAGCAGCTTCAATGGTAAGTCCTCATATTCCGAGGACAATAGACATACTTTTATTTTAGTCTTTACTTTCAGTTTTCAGTTTTGTTAGAGTTAGTTGGGGAGCATGTCCCAACAACTCAACTCAGTTAGAGGCTTTTAAGATATATGAATAGAATGAGCTTGAATTGTTAAGTTTAATCTGTCAGTGTTATTAAACTCTTAGTATGGTTTATACATTCAGACTAGTTAGGCATTCCTCATTTTTCAGATAACCACTGTTTTAGCTTCTGCATAGTTTATGTCTTAATCAGTTACTTTCGGTATGCTTATGATATGCCAGATACAGGGTTAGCTTGGGGTCACTCGTGATCCTAGGTCCTGTGTTACGTCAAGGGGGTAGCCTCGGGGTGTGACAAAGTTGGTATCACAACATTAGGTTTAAGAGTCCTAGGATGTCTGAAAGTCGCACTAAGTAGAGTCGCTTTCATGGGTGTGAAGTGCACCACATCTATGAGAGGGAGGCTACGAAGTGCTTTAAGAAAAAACTTCACTCTCTTTGCTATTCGTATCGTGCATGAGTATGAACTATATTCAATTTCCTTCTAACTCGTACTCTTCGCATTTCAGAAAATGCCTCCCATAAGAGTTAACACAAGGAATCAACCAGTAGCTCCATCAGACCCTATGAATGAGCAAGTCACGCATGCCGTGTTCAAGGTTGCTTTCTAAGTGCTTTCTCAGTCCAGGACCGCCTAGGTCAATGAGCAGGCTGTGGCCCCAGCTCCGCCGCACACTAACACTACTACAATAAGAATCCATGACTTTATTCAAATAAACCCTCCTGAGTTTCATAGGTCTAGGTCAGGATGAGATCCACAAGAATTTCTCGACGACATCAAAAAAGGTAACACACATTATGGGCGTCACTCAAGTCGAGAGTGTAGATTTGGCCACATATTAGTTGAAGGGAGTGGCCTATACTTGGTACCAGTAGTGAAAGGAATCTTGTGGTATTAATGCATGTCCAGAAACTCTTTAAGAACCCTTCTTAGTCTCTACCCCAGTTGGTGACCCATTTATAGCTAGACAGGTATACAGAAATTGCCCTGTCACAGTCTCTTAGAAAGTCACCTCAGCAGATCTTGTAGAGTTAGAAATGGTAGATTTCAATATCATTTTAAGCATGGATTGGTTACATTCATGTTATGCCTAAGCGATTGTAGAACTAGGATCTTTCTGTTTCAGTTCCCAAACGAGCCAACCTTAGAATGGAAGGGTAGTAGCTCAGTGCCTATGGGTCGATTCATCTCTTACCGTAAGGCCAGAAAAATTATTTCCAAATGGTATATCTATCATCTTGTTCGGGTTAAGGATTCAAACTCCGAAACCCCAACTTTTGAGTCTGTCCCGGTAGTAAAGGAGTTTCCAGAAGTGTTCCCAGAAGATCTTCCCGGAGTTCCTCCCGAAAGGGAAATCGACTTCGGAATAGATCTCCTTCCAGATACCCATCCTATTTCGATTCCTCTTTACAGAATGGCCTTATCGGAGCTTAAGAAATTGAAAGTCGAGTTGAAAGACCTTCTAGATAAGGGCTTCATCAAACCTAGTATCTCTCCATGGGGTGATCCAGTGTTGTTCATGAAAAAGAAAGATGGTTCTCTTAGAATGTACATTGGCTATCAGTAGTTGAACAAAGTCACAATCAAGAATAAGTATACCATCCCCAGGATTGATGACTTGTTCAACCAACTTCAGGGTGCTAGTTGCTTTTCTAAGATAGACCTCAGATCCGGTTATCATCAACTCAGAGTCTGAGATTGTGACATTCTGAAGACAACATTCACAACTCGGTATGGTCATTATGAATTTGTAGTTATGTCTTTCGGACTAACAAATGCTCCTATAGCTTTCATAGATTTAATGAACAGGGTATTCAAACAGTAATTGGACTTGTTCGTCATCGTCTTTATTGATGATATCTTTTTTTATTCTCAGAATGAGGAGGAGCATGCGACTCATCTGAGAGTTGTTCTGTAAACTCTCAAGGAACGCCAGCTATACGCTAAATTTAGTAAATGTGAGTTCTGGTTACAGTCCTTCGCTTTCCTTGGTCATGTGGTATCCAACGAAGGGATCCTAATGGATTCACAGAAAATTGAGGCAGTACAGCAGTGGCCTAAACCCACCTCTCCAATAGATTCAGAAGTTTCTTGGGTTTGGCCGGTTATTATAGGAGATTTGTTGAAGGATTTTCATCCATAGCTTCCCCATTGACCAAGTTGACTCAAAAGAAGGTCAAATTTCAGTGGTCAGATGAGTGTGAGAAAAGCTTCTTAGAATAGAAAACTAGGTTGACCTCATCTCCGGCCTTGACTCTACCAGATGGTTCAGACAATTATGTAATTTATTGTGATACATCCAGGGTCGGCCTAGGTTGTGTATTGATGTAGTGAGGTAAGGTCATAATTTATGCTTCTAAACAGCTTAAGGTTCATGAGAAAAACTACCTGACTCATGACCTCGATCTTGCCGTCATAGTATTTGCCCTAAATATTTGGAGACACTACTTGTATGGTGTTCATGTTGATTTATCCACAGATCATAAGAGCCTCCAGTATGTGTTTACCCAGAAAGAGTTGAATTTTCATCAGAGGAGATGGTTTGAATTACTCAAGGAGTATGACATGAATGTGCTTTACCATCCTGGTAAGTCCAATGTAGTGGTTGATGCTCTCAGCAGGCTGTCTATGGGTAGTTTAGCACATGTTGAGGAAGAAAAGAAAGAGTTAGCCAAAGATATTCATCGGCTTGCTCGCTTAGGAGTTTTCCTTGCGGACACATCAGATGGTGGGGTCATAGTTCAAAATGGATCAGAATCTTCATTAGTAGCGGAGGTTAAGGAAAAACATGATAGTGATACTATATTACTTCAGTTGAAAGGTGCAGTTCATCAGCAGAAAGTTGAGGTTTTCTCCCAAGGGAGAGATGGTATGCTTCGTTACGAGGGTCGCTTATGTGTTCCTAATGTGGGTGAGTTGAGGAAGAAAATCCTTACAGAAGCTCACAACTCCAGGTATTCTATTCATCCAGGTGCCACTAAGATGTATCATGATCTACATGAATTCTTTTGGTGGAACTGCATGAAGAGAGACATAGCAGATTTTGTGGCTAAGTGTCCTAATTGTCAACAGGTTAAGGTAGAACACCAGAAGCTAGGAGGTATGACTCAAGAGATTAACATTCCCATATAAAAGTGGGAAGTGATAGATATGGACTTCATTACAGATTTTACCTCGTACTCGCAAACAGCATGACTCCATTTTGGTGATAGTGGACAGAGTTACTAACTACGGTCACTTATTGGTTGTCAAGATTACAGATTCAGTGGAGGACTATGCCAAACTCTACATCCATGAGATAATCAAGTTACATGGGATTCCCTTGTCTATCATCTCAGATAGAGGTCCTCAATTTACCTCTCATTTCTGGAAATCATTTCCGAAAGGTCTTAGTACCCAGGTAAATCTCAGTACAACATTTCATCCATAGACGGATGGTCAGGCAAAGCGTACCATTCAGACCTTAGAGGACATGTTGAGCTTGCATGATTGATTTCAAGGGTATTTGGGATTATCACCTACCTCTCATAGAGTTCGCCTATAATAATAGCTTTCATCCCAATATTTAGATGACCACGTATGAGGCACTACATGGGTGTAGATGCAAGTCCCCAATTGGTTGGTTTGAAGTAGGTGAAGCAGCATTGATTGGGCCAAATTCGATTCATGAGGCTATGGAGAAAGTTCAACTCATCAGAGATAGACTAAAGACAACTCAAAGTCAACAGAAGTCCTATGCAGATGTGAGGAGAAGGGACTTAGAGTTTAAAATCAATGATTGGGTCTTCCTGAAGGTGCCACCTATAAAGGGGGTGATGACATTTGGCAAGAAAGGGAAGCGCAGTCCTAGATATGTAGGTCCTTACAGAATCCTAAAAATGGTTGGTAATGTGGCATATGAGTTAGAGTTGCCAGCAGAACTAGCAGCGGTTTATCTGGTCTTTCACATTTCCTTGTTGAAGAAGTGTGTAGGTGATTCGGCATCAATATTACCATTAGAGAGTGTGGCTGTAAAGGATAGTTCACTTATGAAGAGGTACCAGTAGAGATTCTTGACCGCTAGGTTCGTAGGTTAAGAAATAAGGAAGTCACTTCAGTGAAGGTTTTATGGAGGAGTCAGTCTGTAGAGGGAGCTACTTGGGAAGTAGAAACAGCCATGAAGGCCAAGTATCCTCACCTCTTTCCTTTCTATTCCATTTCAGCTTAAAGTAATAGTTCCTCTCAAGTCTCTTAGTTTACTCTTGCGTAAATTTAGTCTCAGTATTCTGTTCCTTCAGTTGTTCTTACATTTCAGTATATTTGCATTTCTTGGAACTCAGTTAAGTTAGATATAAGCTTATAGTATCTAGTGGTGGGGATTGCAGCTCCTTCCCTCCAATCTCAGCTAGTTTAGACTTCATTCAAGGACGAATGTTTCCAAGGGGGAGATATTGTAACACCTCAGACCTATTAGACCTGGACAACAGAAAAACTTGGTGAACCACGGCAAGGTTCACGGACTGTGAGAGGAACCACGATCCATCGACCTGCTTATGGCTCACACCCACCAGCAGTGGTGGACCACGGAGCCCTTCACAGGTCGTGGACCACCACACGAGCCGTGGAAAGGCTCGTCGAGGGACGGCAGAGCCACCAGAGTTCAGGCATCAAACCACGGAGCCCTCCACGGGTCGTGGTCATGATAATGGGCTCTGGGAGGGTCTCTCATCCTGAGCTAGCAGACCCCCAGCCCAAGTGAAGAACCACGGTGGCCTTCATGGTCTGTGGTACTTCACACGGGCCGTGGTAGGGCTCATTGATGGACCCCCCAGAACCAGTAGACCCTGGCTAGCAACCACGACCCACTTGATGGGCCGTGGTCCCTATGACGGTCAGTCAGTGGCTCTGTGATTGGCCCTCGTCAGCTATTAAGTCAGGGTCATTTTGGTCTTTTCCCTTATGCATTGGGCATTTAAACTACGTTGTTTAATTCCTAAACTACGTCGTTTTATTCAGTTTAAGCCTAGTGATTTAGTCAAAACCTACCTAAAACCTTTATTCACTATAAATCATCAAAACTTATAGCAAAAAGAGAAGAAAGAGTCGACCAGCCCCTCAAAGAACATGCAACAGGTTTTCTTCAATTCCAACCCCGAAATCAAAGGATTTCTCCATAGATTTCGTCACCAGGTATGTGAGATTTCACTAGTGGGTTCCTTTCATCCATTAAGTCCCTAGAAATCAGTCAATTCTTTGATTATCCATATCTTGTTTAGACTTAGGGTTTCTAAAACCTTGGATATTTACTATATTTTAGCTATTGTAGTATCCTAAATCGAAATATCATGTTTCTTGGAAAGTTTGTTTAGTTCCTTGTATGAAAATCAGAACCTTAGTTGTGTAGATTCTCTTAGTTAATGAATATCACTTGCAAGGTCAGTTAAACAGATAAGCATGCTCCGATTTCGAATGTTACATTATCAGTATATAAATGTTTCATTCTCAGATTTGCATGTCAATATTTTGAGTTATTTAGTATGTTAGTGTTTCAGTTACAATTCTGTCATATACATATTCATTTGGCAGTAAACTTAGCACCGAGTTGGACTAGGGTTCAGCGTACCCTAAGAGTCCCAAAACTACGTGCCCCCGTAGGAGTATAAGTCCCCTCTGTTGGGCATCAGATGTAGTGATCACGCCAGTCATGCCTTTATACCCTGGCAAGGTATTTTGGGTCCTCTCGATGGGGCGTATACATCGAACTCCACGTTTAGCTCACGTGGTTTATGTCGGTTAATAGTAGTTCCCACAATCAGACTCTTAGTGCATTTGACCAGGTTTTCAGTATATAATTTAGTACTCAATTTAGCATGTCTTGTTCATGATTAGTACTTGGTCATTGCATTCAGTTCAGCTTTTCAGTTATGTTTTCAGTATGTATATTCTTGCTCAGTTTACAGTATTGCTCATTTATGCCTTGTTCACATAATATATGTTTGTTCAGCTTAGTATCTTTATCATGCATGCTCAGTGCATTCAAAGTACTGACACATACTCTGCGCTACATCATTTCATAATGTAGGTTCAAGTACTCAACATCCAGATCGCGCTTTGATCAATTCTCGGTCTGCACTCAGTAGCTTCAGTGGTGAGTTCTCATATTCCGAGGACAATAGACATGCTTTTATTTTAGTCTTTACGTTCAGTTTTCAGTTTTGTTAGAGTTAGATGGGGAGCATGTCCCAGCAACTCAACTTAGTTAAAGGCTTTTCAAACATAGTAGTAGAATGATCTTGAATTGTTAAGTTTAATCTTTCAGTGTTATTAAACTCTTAGTATGGTTTATACATTCAGACTAGTTGGGTATTCCCCATTTTTCAGATAACCACTATTTTAGCTTCCGCATAGTTTATGTCTTATTTAGTTACTTTCAGTATTCCTATGATATGCCAGACACAGAGTTAGCTTGGGGTCACTCCTGATCTTAGGTCACGTGTTACATCAAGGGGTAGCCTCGGGGCGTGACATCTTCTTTCTATTTCAAGGAGGAACATAAATACCACCTCGATCATTCTTGTAGCCATCTTGAATGTTCCAGTTACCTTACTCTCGACTATTGGATTTGTCAGCATAACCATCTCTCTGGAATTTCCTATCTTGATTCCCAGAAATATACCCTTGGTTTCCCGAGTTATAATCTTGGAAACTCTTTGATTTTTTATATACTTAGCCTCTTTATCAAAGTCATGCTCATATTCCTTATGTAGACTTGTTGCTCCAACTACATTTACCCTTTCAGCACCTCCAGATATCAGGTGTTTGGTTAGCAGATCCATCTATGTTTTCATGTGAGCCATGTAATCGTCACTCTCTTCTTCTCTCTTTCTCTGCACATCTATCAACTCGAATGTAAACCTATAGTCACCAATATCTGACTCCCTAGTGTGCCATGCTCGGTTATTCTACGGCACCTCATCCATGATCAATATGATTTTTGGGAACGGCTTCCTCATGAAAGACCCACCACAAACTGAATCCACCATTGGCTTGGTCACAAATTTTAGTGACCTATAGAATACTTGTTTCAAGTGCCCTTCAGTGAGGTTGTGGTTTAGGTATCTCTTCAGCTTTTGGCTTAACCTCCACCATGTGTCATGCAATGCCTCTCCTGGTAGCTGTTTATGGGGGCCTATTTCATCTTTTAACTGTAGATCTTTTTCGTCTAAGAAATATCTTTCCAAGAAAGCTTTCTCTCAACTCCGCCCAAGTTGCGATTTAGACAAGTGGTAACTCATTCAGCCAGTTTGTTGCTTCCCCAGTTAGGGATAGTGGAAACAACCTCAATCTCATCAGGGTTTGACTGCCCTAGAAATATCAACTAATTTGCATGTTGCTACAAAATTCATCAAATGTTGATTTGTGTCCTCACCGGTTGTACCTCTAAACAACCCCTTCAGATTCAATAATTGGATCATAGTGCTGGCGATAGTGAATTTCACTCCCAGCGGCAATAGTGAGAGCATAATGGCTCCAGTAGCCCCAGCCCCATCCAAATCTAGGTCATCTTCATCATTAGCTAAGTTCATTTGTTGTTGACCTCATCTTCTTAGGGCTACTAGTTGGTGTTGAGGAGCCAACAGTTGTTGTTGAGAAGCTAACGGTTGTTGTTGGCGGCCCAACTCTTCCTCTTCTTAATCCTCAACATCAATCATGTTCGGGTTGTTAACATTGGTGTTGGCACCCCTTGCCTAGCCATCAACCTCCTATTTTAGTCTATGTCTTTGTGCCGGTTGTTGTTGGCGGACCAACTCTTCCTCTTCTTAATCCTCAACATCAATCATGTTCGGGTTGTTAAAATTGGTGTAGGCATCCCTTGCCTAGCCCTCAACCTCCTATTTTAGTCTATGTCTTTGTGCTTCAAGTTCTTGCACATTCACCACCCTTTTGATAGTTCGTCTAAGTTCAGGATCGTAAGAAATTAAAGGTGATCCCTTATTTCTAGTATTGGACATGCACTACCTAGATCACATTTAGATGACAGAGACAATAAACAAGAAGTAAAATTAGGAAGTACAACTACAAACTAAAATAATCGTTAGTAAAATATTTCCAAACCGAATCCCCGATAGCGGCGCCAAAATTTGATACGTACAAAATTACACCTCAATTAAGAAGTATAAAATGGTCAAAGTAGATTATAGAACCCAAGAAGAGTTGGGATCGATCCCACAGGGAATGGAGAAGAAAATAAATCTACTAATTCTTATCTTTAGTTGTGGTTGACATTTCCATAAATAAAGTTGCGTAAAGTAAATATTAGGATTGTTTTAATGTCTAAGTAGCCAATTTTATTTAGAATTAAATAGTTGCACTAAAAGACGACAGTTTCAAGGTTTGGTTATTGATTTACAATAGACAAGAATTGTGTTCCCCATGACCTTAAGATAACAACTTGGATCTCACATGACTAATAGTATCTTGATACAATGCATGCATGATTTAGCAAGACCAGTACACATAGTCGCTTATCAGCCCTATTAGGTTAATAACAGTTATCTCCTTTCGGTCTTAGAGTGTTCCAATTTTAATCCTTGCTTAATCTTTTAGAAACTATTCCATCTCAGGCTCAAGTCTTCGAAAAATGTTATTCAATTGTAGAGTTCATTCATTTCTAACTTTTTCTAATCAAATTCTTCTCTCTCAAGAAAGTATTGAATAAAGGCAGGTTCTAACGCATGCACTCATTACAAAGAAATCAATGCAAAATTATAAATGAAGCATGCAAAACATCAATTGATAGTCATTTGTGGTTGATTTTAACGTTGATCCCTAGTCATAGTTCCCAAAACCCTAGTTGTGGTGTTTAGCTACTCATGTTCTTAACCAAACACTTGTTAAACATTGATGAAAGCTTAGAAGTAATAGACTTACAATAATGAAAACCAATGATTCTTGATTAAGAACTTGAAACCCAAGATCAAATGTTGATCAATTATCCAAAAGATAAAAACCAAAATAGAAAGCTATCGTATTTGCGATGAAAACTTGTCTCAAAGTATCTATGATAAAAATAAAATAAAATCGTAAGTAATTAATTATAGTCTTCAAAAGGAATCCTAATCGAAGTAGGAAAGTAGTTCAGTCGACAACATTCACGGACAGGCAAACGTCCCATGAAGCTTTTCACGATCCATTCAAACCTTTCGTGATTCAACAATTAGAAATATTTTTTTCAATTTCAACTTCATCTTCCCACGAGTCACTGTATGGTCCGTATACATCTTGAAGGCTCGTGTAGGGTATCCGTTCAACTGACTTCATACTTGGACTTTAGCTTCTTCTAGGCCAACTTCATAAATAAGTTCACGGGTCGTGAATCAGTGCACGGCTCATTTAGCCTTCACTCCTCAGCAACTTTACTCCAATTTAAAGCTCTTTTTTCTTCCAACATCTTTTAACAATTCTTTTCCTACACATTAACAAAAGAAACATCATATCTACAAAAACATGCTTGGTTCCTTGTAATAATTCTTTGTTCTGGGCATCGAATGTGCTATAAGTTTGCTGCACAATATATGTAGGTTGGCTAGTACAAACTTGCACCAGTCCAAAAATGCAACTTTTAAATTTTTGAAGTGTTACATAGTTCAATCGGAAACATCAGAATTTCATGAAAATCTTATACATGTGAAAATAGCATAATTATGATCATGAAAATACTTGCATGTTATGGGTTCATGAAATATCATTGAAAATATTAAATTATAATCAATTCATGCATAATAAAATATATCATGAAGAAGAATTTAAAATTCAACAAGAATCCATAAGGAATCATAAAACTGTAGATTTTGGGAGATTCATAAATTGAGAAATTTGGGTTTCCTTGAGACTCAATGGGTGAAGAAGAATCCATTAATGGAATTCTCGCATACCTTGATTGAAACTCTAGCTTGAATTGGGAGAGGAGACCTGAAGCTTTGGAACTCTTGATATTGCCTTGGGAAAGAAACTTAGGAGGGAAGAAATTGGTTTCTAGAGAATGGGAGTGAATGGGGAGGTTAGAGTATTTAACAATCAGCTATACCCACTTAGAATAGGCCAAAACACCATAGTATAGGAATTAAAATAGTGGGAAAAAACTAAAAAATCCATAACTTAAAACTGACGGATTGTCTGTACGGGCACCATCCACGAACTGTAAAACCTTCTACTGTCCGTGAAGTGGTCCGTAAAAACCAGAAGGAAGAAATTCAAAATTCTAAAGTTTCCACTATACAGACATTCCTACAATCCGCAAAACATTCCATGGCCAGTCCTGGCCTTCCGTAAACGGTGGGGTTCTTTTGATATTTTTGAAGTTTAGAGACTTCAGTCCACAGTCTGTATACACTTCCATGATCCATACAAATCATTCGTCCTGTCAACCATTTTTTCAACTTTCGAAAGATGGTCTACGAAAGGGTCGACGGTCTTGAACCTTTATACGGACTGTAAAAGAAACAGTAAACCCTGGTCCTGAAATTTCCAACTTTAGAGTTCAACACCACTGATACCTTCATGGTATGTGGTCCCTTTCACACTCTGTGAATGAGTCCCTACAAGACCATTTTTCTACAACATTCAACATTTCTGCACTTTTCCAACTTTATCTTTGTTAGGCACTTTCTAGGTGTTACACTAATCTTATGTATCTCTGGTATCATGACGGAATAGATTTGAGATGGATTGATTCTGGAAGATCCAGGTTGGGATCATATAGTATATATGGATTTCTTGAGTCCCCTATGGATTTTTCCATTCGTGTTCCGTATTGAACAAGAGGAGGGCTGTTTTCACGAGTCCTACCTTGCGTTACAGGGCTCGAAGATAGGTATATATATAATTGGTTATGTGTCACTTGAAACTGATGGCATCATTGATTTTCATTGCATTGTGCATTCATATGCATTGTCTATCACTAGTATAATTGGTTGTTGTTTGCACCTTCATGTCTTATGATGTTGCAATTGGGTTATGTTTGTTGTTGTGTACCTTTCAAATTTTTGAGGGTTCAGTTAGGTTATTGTTGATTATGCTAATGTAGTTTGTGACAGGATGTGGTTGGTCTATATGACTGGCTTAGATTCATCTTTTGATTTCTTGTATATTTATCCTTTCAAACTTGAGTCTATTGGGTTGGTCTATTGGCTATCATTATGTTTCGTGGTGAAAATTGTTAGTATAACCTTGTTAAGCTATGTTTCCGTAGTAGAATCTTATTGTGGTTAAGTTAGTGGGATAGTGCCTTCCGATATCTTCCTCCACCTTAGATATTTGTATCTTATATAGTGCATTATGTTGTCTCTGCTTACTTTAACTGTGTTATCATTTCTTTAGATACTTGTAATATATATTTCTTCTCTACCTGCTATTTATAGTTGCTTTATCCTTGGAGCTCAGTCGGCCTATGCCTTCTGAGTATTCAATTTATAAAAGTCCAAAACTTTTCCTCCAAAAAAAGCATTAACCAAATTTGGAAGAGATCTTTTCCAACTGAGTAAACATTTTCTTCAAAAATATAATAATTCTAACTATGATAGAAAATCAAGGCAAACCCCAACATTTTCCACCTTACCACATGAAGCTGTCCTTGACATATTTTGCAGAATGCTCATAAGATCTATCATCCAGTTGATCAGGTCAGTATGCAAATCAGGGAATGAAATATTGCCTGATCCAGAGCTTGTTCATTTGCAACTATCTCAGGCAGTGAAGAATAATCCATACTTTATTTTTTCACTTTGATTACCCAATCAAGAATCAACTTTACTATGTGGAACTATCTGATCATGAACACAAAGGACTTGTAAGAAAACTTAACTTTCCTTTGTCAACATAAATGTTAGAGTTCAATTTAGTAGGCTCATGTATTGGCTTATTATGGTTATATTAAAGTTCAATCTAGTAGGCTCTTGTAATGATTTATTATGGTTATATGGCTCCATACTCACACTATACCAAAAAATAATCTTTAACGGCAATAACTTAATTGCCGCTAAATATGTTTTTTTTAGTGGCA
>JAJOOE010003775.1:0-19831 GCA_036250405.1 Solanum raphanifolium
ACTTAATTGTATTTTCATTGAAAATGTTGTTGTGAAGTTTGTAAATGTTACATTAATTTTATATGGCATCTATTTCGATCTTTGAGCGAGAAAGTCTAACACATGATAATTTCATTCACTTACAAAATTAGAAAGAAAAAAAAAAGATCTTCTATGATGAGCTAGAGTTGAAGCAAAGAAAGACAGAAGTGGTTGTTCAAGGTCTGTTGGAAAGGCTATTATTGCTTCAAAGTTACTCACACATCTTGTAGAGTACAATCACTTCTTCTTTTCATTATTTGCTCTAATATTTCTTAAAATTTAATTAAGATGGTAATAGAACTCACTTTTCAAGTAGTCTTGATTATACAACATAGAATAAATTGTTAATTCTTAAAGAATAATAACAAAATCTAATTGTTGAAACTTGAAAGAAAAGTGCCTCTCACTTGTATGTTATTCGATGTGGATTATTTTATTGTGCATGCTTAAGAAATATGATCCATTACTAAAATGGACATTATGTTTTTTTGAAATTACAGTTATTTTAAAGTATTTTTTGCTACATTGAATTTCAAATATATTTCATAGATAGATCTAACAGAAGTAAAATATTATAAAATTTAAAACGTTGGGCCCGTGCATAGCACGGGCATAAACCATCTAGTAATAATAATAAAATAAAAGGGATCACATGAAATGCATGGGAAGGGTTGTTTTGTTGTGTACTTTTTCTATTGACCATTTGATTATTGATGTGTGATAATAAACGTATACCGTAGAAAATAACAAAGTCGTGTGTCTATATATAAATTATAATAATAATAATTAAAAAATTACTAGTTGATCACAAGCAGCATAGGCCCAACACAGAAAATGAGTCAATTTAATAACAAATGATGCAAGTCTTATTACATAAATACAACTACAATTTAATTCAATTCAGTTCATTCAAATAGCATTTGTTATAGTCTTACATATTTAGGTATATGCATTGAATTTTTGATAGTAAATCCATATTCAAAAAAATGTTTGTGATTGTTTCAGAAAAAATGAAACAAAAAATATGTTAGAACTAGGACGGTTATTGTATGAGGTCTACCCAATACTAGATGCAGAGACCGGCACATAATAGATTGATATGAATATCATGAGTTGTTCATAAAAAAATCAGTTATAGCTGATATCTTCTTCACAATTCCTTCTTTCATAATCAGAGCTTAACTAACGGATTGAGTGCGGAATTTAACGAGTTTACAAATCTTTTAAAAGTAAAGAGTTTAAATTTCATTAATCACGTATAATTACTTTTTCTTATTACCGCTCTCCCTAAGTATTTTTATTACTACAAAGAAGAGTGGAAAAAACAGCACAAACAAACAAAATATGTCTTACTCATTTCAAAGAAATATGGGTACACACATATCTTAGTGTTTTTTGGGTTCAATCTAAATCATCTTTTTTCTTTTAATTTCTTTTGTTATTTTTTTCTCCAAGTTTAGCTTTATTACTTAATGAATACATCCCTTATATTTTGAAAATCAAGTACTTATATTTCTTATTCATATTCATAATGTTTTTATGATTTTACTTTGTCATCTCATTTAAATCATTCAAAAATTACGATATTAATTTAGAAATAATGCTACGTCAATGTCGATCACTACAAAAATATGAAATATAGACCTTATTAGCTTATATTTATATGTTTATCAGTAATGGCTTTTAGCTAATTAGAATAGGATCCATTAATATACGGGTAATTCAAGTTGAGTATCGTCAATTACGTTCCGTTGTAATTTGAAGCGTATAATATTTTAATATATTGCACCAAATTTAAATAATACAAATCTTTTAGGAGGTAACTAATGATTGTAAGAAAAATATTCTTAATGAATTCATTTGTAAATAATTAAAATTAAAAAATTAGAGTTAAAACGAACCAAGCCTATTATAAGGTAACTAAATACGGGAGTTCAATATATGTTACCTTTTTGTCCTAATTTATGTGATAAAGATAAAATTTGAAGAGCCAATTAAATTTTAATATGATATTGAAATATTTAAAGTTGTTTAATTATTGTGATTTTACAGTACCTTTTACGTGATTTTTAATTTTTAAATAATGTATGTTACTTCCCTGGTCTCAATTTATGTGGTTGAAATTTTTTTTAGAGTTAACCAAAAATTTTATTAAATATTTCAAGTGGTTAATTATTGTGGTTTATCGTACCTTTTACATAATTTTCAAATAATATGTGTTGCTCCTTTTGTCTCAATTTAGAAGACATTGATGGAATTTTGAGAATAATTTATTTTTTATATGACTTTTAAATTTTTACGTTTTTAACAATTGTGATTTATAGTACATGTTACGTCATTTAAATAATATTTGTTATATCTTCTGTTCTAATTTATGTGGCATTGATAGAATTTTGAGATTCAACTGGATTTCTTATATGTCTTTTAAATATTTTAAGTTATTACTTATTGTAATTTATATTTTTTTTTATAATTTTTAATATATAACATTATGATAAAATAAAATAAGATAAATGAATTAAAATTTAAACATATTAAGTTTCACAAATAAAAATGAGTCATATTTGTCCTTGTAGTACTAAGAAAAAAGAATTTGATATATTTGATCTTGCCATCCAACTTTGGACACATTTGTTCTTGGACAGTCAAGTCTCATGTCCCTCTCTTATTATCCTATGTGGCGCCTGTATGAATATATTTAATCCTAATTCAAATTTGCTCCCAATTTAATTCTTCTATCTACCCAATATTATACCTTACCTATCAAACCCATTCAAAGGTCAAACACATATACACAACCCCTCAAACTTGTCCTCATTTTTCATTTTGGCACTCTATCTTAGTCTTGTTCCATTTCAACTCTCAAACTCCTTTTATATGTACCATTTAAATACGAAATACTAATTTTTATGATATTTTTATTTTTATTTATTTCTTTCAATTGCAATTTTTTTAACTTGAAAATCGACTTGTGTCCGTTAATTTTCTTAAATAAAAATTAACAAACAAACATTGACTATTTTGAAATAATAATATCACTTTTTGAGATTCTCTCTATATTTTTTCATGAATATAAATTGATGAAAGTGATTTGATTTTCTTTCTTAAGCATTAAATTAAATTAAGTAACACCACATATTTTATTTTTTTCATATAATTCTGGCTATTAGAATTTAACGCAAATACTCGCTTTGTAATTTTTAATTTAACTCAATACAATTTTTTTTTAAAAAAAACTAATCTTCTATAAATTTTAAAAAAAAAGGGGACTCTTGTTCATTGCCAATAGCACAACTAGAAAAATGCTAAACCTCGACAGACATCCTCAGGCTGTAAATGGTTCTTTAAGAAAGAAGACCAACATTGTCACGCCCCGAGGCTACACCCTTGACGTAACACGAGACCTAGGATCACGAGTGACCCCAAGCTAACCCTGCGTCTGGCATATCATAACCATATTGTAAGAGTTCTGAATAAAACATGTACTGTGCAGAAGCTAAAACAATGGATAAGTGAAAGTGGAGGAAAACCCGACTAGTCTAAATATGTAAAACATACTAAGTGTTTAGTGATAACTGAAACAACCACTTAACAACTCAAGTTGAATCTACTATTATGTCTGAAAAGCCTCTAACTGAGTTGAGTTGCTGGGACATACCCCCTGGCTAACTCTATCAAAAACTGAAAACTGAATATAAAGACTAAAACGAAAAGCATGTCAATTGTCCTCGAAGTATGAGGACTCACCACTGAAGCTGTTGAATGCGGACCGAGGAATCGATCTAAGCGTGATCTGGATGCTGAGTACCTAAACCTACATCATGAAAAGATGTAGCGTAGAGTATGCATCAGTACTTGCAATGTACTGAGCATGCAGGATATAGATATTATGCTGAACAAATACATAAGTTGAACAAAACATAACTGAGCAATGACATAATCTGACAGAGATATAAATATTGAAATATACTGAAAAGCTAAGCTAAATGCAATGACCAAGTACTAATAATGAACATAAATTGTTGAAACTGAATGCTAAAATATATATTGAAAACCTGGTCAAATGCAATAGAGTTTGATTGTGGGAGCTACTATTAATCGACATAAACCACGTGAGATAAACGTGGAGTCCGATGTATACGCCCAAAGAGAGGACCCAATATATCTTGCCAGGGGTATAAAGGCATGACTGGCGTGATCACTAAATCTGATGCCCATAAAGGGGACTTATAATCCTATGGGGGCACGTAGTTCTAGGACTATGAGGTACGCTGATCCCAGTCCAACAACTGAATATGTATATGACTGAATGTAACTGAAATACTAAATAGCTCAAAATACTGGCATGCTAACTGAGAATGCAACATCTATGTACTGACAATGTGACATTCGAATCGGGAGCATGATTATCTATTTTGACTGACCTAGCAAGTATAATTCATGAACTAAGAGAATTTATACAAACTAGGATTCTGAGTTTTATACAAGGAATTAAGCAAACTTTCCAAGAAAACATGCTATTTCGATTAAAGATTCTACAATAGATAAATCACAACAATTCTCCAAGGTTTTTACAAACCCTAGGTCTAAATAAGCTATAGAGAATCAAGGAATTGACTAAATTCTAGGGACCTATTGGACGAAAGGAATCCACTAGTGAAATCCCACATACCTGGTGACGAAATCTACAGAGAAATCCTTCAATTTCGGGGTTGAAACTTAAAGAAAACCTTCTGATTATTCTTGGGAAGCAGGCATATCTTTCTTCTCCTTTTTGCTATAAGTTTTGATGATTTTTGGTAAATAAATGTGTTGGGTAGGTTCTGATTAGATTACTAAGCTTCAACTAAGTAAAATGACATAGTTTAAATGTCCAACACATAGGAAAATACACCAAAACGACCCTGACTTAAAATTTGATGAAGGCCAACCACGGAGCCACTCACGCACCGTCAAAGGGACCACTCCCGTCAAGTGGGTCGTGGTTCTTGGCCAGCGCTTACTGGTCCCTGGTACCCCCAACTACGGTCCACTTTACGGAACCTATGAAAGACCACGGATCGTGAAGGCCATCGTGGTTCTTCACCTGGAGGCTAGGTCTACTGGTGTAGGTTGACAAGCTACACCACGGCCCATGTGGGGATCTACGACCCGTAGAGGGATCTTTGGTCCACCACTTTTGGGTGGGTGTGAACCACGATGAGGGTAATGTGTCGTGGTCCTAATTACGGCCCGTGAAATCCTCAGTGGTTCACCTTTTTCAGTTGTTTAGTCTGAGTTTGATTTCTGAGGTGTTACAATATCTCTCCCTCGGGAACATTCATCCTCGAATGAAGTCTAAACAAGTTGAGTATGGAGGGAAGGAACTGCAATACCTACCATTAATTACTAGAAATTGATATCTAACTGAATTGAGTTCCAAGAAAATGCAAATATGCAGAAATACAAGAACAACTGAAGGAACAAGACACTAAGACTAATTTTACACAAGGGTAAACAGAGAAACTGGAGAGGAACTATTTCCTGAAGCTGGAAAGAAATCGGAAGGAAAGAGGTGAGGATACTTGGCCATCATGGCTGCTTCTGCTTCCCAAGTAGCTCCCTCTATGGACTGACTCCTCCAGAAAACTTTAACTGAAGTGACTTCCTTATTTCTCAACCTACGAACCTAACGGTCAAGAATTTCAACTGACACTTCTTTATAAGTGAGACTATCCTTCACAACCACACTCTCTGATGGTACTATTGATGTCGAATCACCTACACAATTCTTCAACAGGGAAATGTGAAAGACTGGATGAACCGTTGTTAGTTCTGCTGACAACTCTAACTCATAAGCCATCTTGTTAACCCTTTTCAGGATTTTGTAAGGACCTACATACCTGGGACTGAGCTTCCCTTTCTTGCCAAACCTCATGACCCCCTTCATAGGTGACACCTTCAGGAAAACCCAATCATCGATTTTGAACTTTAAGTCTCTTCTGCTCACATCTGCATAGGACTTCTGACAACTATGAGTTGTTTTTAGACTATCTATGATGAGCTGGACTTTCTCCATAGCCTCATGAACCGAATCTGGCCCAATCAAGGCTGCTTCACTTACTTCAAACCAACTAACTTGGGACCTTCATCTACGCCAATATAGTGCCTCATACGGGGACATATGAATACTAGAATGGTAGCTATTATTATAATCAAACTCTATGAGAGGTAGGTGATCGTCCCAACTACCCTTGAAATCGATCACGCAAGCTCTCAACATATCCTCTAAGGTCTGAATGGTACGCAGACCTTACCATCCGTTTGTGGATGAAATGTTGTACTGAGATTTACATGAGTACCAAGACCTTTCTGAAATGACTTCCAGAAATGAGAGGTAAACTGAAGACCTCTATCTAAGATGATAGATATGGGAACCCCATGTAACCTGACTATCTCATTGATGTAGAGTTTGTCGTACTCCTCAGCTGAATTTATTGTCTTGACAGCCAAGATGTGAGCAGACTTAAAAACTCTGTCCACTATCACCCAATGGAGTCATGTTGTCTGCGAGTACTATGTAAACCCGTAATGAAGTCCATGTTTATTACTTCCCACTTCCATGTAGGAATGCTAATCTCTTGAGTCATACCTCTTGGTTTCTGATGTTCTACCATAACTTGTTGACAATTAGGACACTTAGCCCTAAAATCTGCTATATCTCTCTTCATTCCGTTCCACCAAAAGACTTCTCGTAGATCATGATACATCTTAGTGGCACCTGGATGAAAAGAATATCTGGAATTATGGGCTTATGTAAGGATCTGCTTCCTCAACTCACCCACATTAGGAACACATAAGCGACCCTGGTAACGAAGCACACTATCTCCCCCTAGAGAGAAAACCTCAACTTTTTGCTGATGAACTGCATCTATCAACTGAAGTAGTATAGGATCACTATCTTATTTTTCATTAACCTCCGCTACTAATGAAGATTCCGACCCATTCTGAACTATTACACCCTCTTCTAATGAGTTTGTAAGACAAACTCCTAAGCGAGCAAGCCGGTGGACATCTTTGGCTAGCTCTTTCTTTTCCTCTTCAACATGTGCTACACTTACCATAGACAGTCTGTTGAGAGCGTCAATCACTACATTGGCCTTACCAGGATGGTAAAGCACATTCATGTCATAATCCTTGAGGAATTCAAGTCATCTCCTCTAGCGAATATTTAACTCATTCTGGGTGAACACATACTAGAGGACTTATGATCTGTGAACACATCAACATGAACACTATACAAGTAGTGTCTCCAAATCTTTAAGGCAAATACTACATCTGCAAGTTTGATGTCATGAGTCAGGTAGTTCTTCTCATAAACCTTAGGTTGTCTAGAAGCATAAGTTATGACCTTACCTCGCTGCATCAACACACAACCTAGGCCGACCCTGGATGCATCACAATAAATCACATAATCGTCTGAACCATCTGTTAGAGTCAATACAAGATTCAAGAGTTGTAGTCAACCTAGTCTTCAGTTCTGAGAAGCTTTTCTCTTACTCATCTGACCACTGAAACTTGACCTTTTTCTTAGTTAACTTGGTCAGTGGGGAAGCTATGGACGAAAATCCTTCAAAAAATCTCTTGTAATAATTGGCCAAACCCAAGAAACTTGTGATATCTGTTGGAGATGTGGGTCTAGGTCATTGCTTCACTGCCTCTATTTTCTGAGAATCCACTTGGATTCCTGCGCTAGATACCACATGACCAAGGAAAGCGACAGACTGTAACCAGAATTCACATTTGTTGAATTTAGCAAATAACTGGCGATCTTTTAGAGTTTGTAGAACAACTCTCAAATGAGTTGCATGCTCTTCCTCACTCCAAGAATAAATGAGGATATCATCAATAAAGATGATAACGAACAAGTCCAAATACTGTTTGAATATCCCGTTCATTAAGTCCATGAAAGCTGCAAGAGCATTTGTTAGTCCAAAAGACATAACTACAAATTCATAATGACCATACTAGGTTCTGAAGGCTGTTTTCGGAATGTCACTATCTCTAACTCTGAGCTGATGATAGACAGATCTAAGGTTTATCTTAGAAAAATAACTAGCACCCTACAGTTGGTCGAACAAGTCATCAATTCTGGGGATGGGATACTTGTTCTTGATTGTGACTTTGTTCAACTGGCGGTAGTCAATGCACATTCTGAGATAACCATCCTTCTTTTTTCACGAACAAGATTGGAGCACCCCATAGAGAGATACTGGGTTTAATGAAGCCCTTATCTAGAAGGTTTTTCAACTATTATTTCAATTCATTTAGCTCAGTTGGAGCCATTTTGTAAGGAGGAATCAAAATAGGCTGGGTATCTAGAAGGAGATCAATTTCGAAGTCGATTTCCCTTTCGGGAGTAACTTCACAAAGATCTTCTAGGAACACTTCTAGAAAATCCTTTACTACTAGGACTGACTCGAGAGTTAGGGTTTCGAAGTTTGAATCCTTAACCCGAACAAGATGATAGATATACCCTTCTAGCCTTAAGGTAAGAGATAAATCGACATGTAGGCACTGAGCTACTACCCTTTAATTCTAAGATTGGCTTGTCTAGAAACTGAAACCGAACGATCTTAGTTCTACAATCTAAGGCATAACAGGAATGTAACCAATCCATGCCTAGAATAATATCAAAATCTACCATTTCTAACTCTACAAGATCTGCTGAGGTGACTTTCTGAGAGACTGTGACAGGGTAATTTCTGTATACCCGTAGAGCTATAACTGGGTCACCAACTGGAGTAGAGACTGAGAAGGGTTCTGAGAGAGTTTTTAGACTGATACTAAAGTTAACTGCTATATAGGAAGTTACAAAAGACAGTGTAGCCCCTGGATCTAACAACGCATAAACATCTAAATGAAAGACTCATAACGTACCAGTTGACCACATTAGGAGAATTTTCTTATTCTAGCGAGTTTGGAGAGCATACAACCTATTCTAGCACTGACTGCCACCTGTGTACCAGATGAAACACTCTGCTGAGTTGGGCGACCTGTTGGTGCTGTTGGAGTTGTAGACTGAGCCATATTGTTGTTACCTCATTGCCTCTGCCTTGCAGAAGGGAAATCCTTCAACCTATGGCCAGACTGACCACACTCAAAGCTACCTTCTCTGCCACCAAGACACTCATCCGGATGTTTCTTACCACACTTCTGGCAAGTTGGAAAAGTCTGATTACCTGAAGCACTCCCGTGTGACTTAGAGCATGATGCCCTACCTTTCTGATCCTGTCGAAACGTAGGGTTGGAGCACTAGCAGATGAAGGTGTTGGGGCTGTAGATTTCTACTGAAACTACGAGCGACTTCCACCACCCGACTTTTGCTAAGAGTACTCATAGTTACCTGTTCTAGCCTTTTTGTTGTCCTTAGCCGTTTCCCTTAGCTTATATCCCTCGACCTACTGAGCATGAGTAATGAGTCTGTAGATATCCATATTTCCTAACAGTATAGCATTCCTGCATTCGGTCTTCACCAGATCGGATACCCCAGATAAAAACTTACTTATTTGCGCCTTTGGATCGGCAACCATGTGTGGAGCATACTTGGAGAGCTCAGTGAACTTCAGTCCGTACTCTTAGACCGATATTGAACTCTGTTTCAAGTTCATAAACTCCTAATCTTTAGCCTCCCTCAACTCTCTCGAGAAAAACCTGTCCAGAAAAGCTCTGGTAAAACACTCCCAACTCACAGGAGCTGCATCTGCACCCCCGTTGTTTTTCCACTGTGTAAACCATATATGGGCCACATCCTTAAGCTGGTAGGATGCCAACTCTACCCTATCATTACCAGTCACTTGCATCACCGTAAAAATCTTTTTGACCTCATCAATGAAGTTTTGTAGGTCCTCACCAACTTGCGACACTAGAAACTCAGGCGGATTCATCCGAACAAAGTCTTGAACCTTAGCTACAGCTGATCCACTATTAATGTTTGCAGGAACTGAAGTCTGCTAATTGTTCTGATTGGCCACACTCTGAGCCGAGAGCTGGATCACATTCCGAAATTCTGCATTCGTAACCTCATGGTTTGGAACTGGAGGAACGGTGTTAGCATTGCGTGCATTAGCATTCTGTGTGTTAGCTCTACGAAGAGGCATGATCTAAAACGCATAACGACAGATTAGAAAGGAGAAGGTGGATCATACCTCACGCACGTTAAATGTGTCACGCTTCACACTCATGAAAGAGACTCTACTTAGTGCGACTTTCAGACATCCTAGGACTCTTGAACATAATGCTCTAATACCAAGTTTATCACGCCTCGAGGCTACCCCCTTGACGTAACACGGGACCTAGGATTACGAGTGACCCCAAGTTAACCATATGTCTCGCATATCAAAAGCATATTGTTGCGGCCAAATCGCACACGCAATTGCACGTGGTCGTTCAAGTATTAAAGTGGCTCTATTTAAGAGTCGGGTATCGTACCCATAGGGACTTACGCTTAGAATTACTTAACTTCTCTAACTTTCAGCTAAACACAAGTGTATTCAAAATTTCAAAAGTGATGTAGTTTCTACTTCTAAGATTATAACAAAATGTAACAAAAGCGATTCAATTTCAAGGGTTTAAAAATAATGATTGGGTAAAGTCCGGGGCTGCAGCTTTTATCAGGAATCATGCAATCAATATCATTTATATGGGTAATTATTAACTATTGATTCAATGAATCACAGGGTTAAATGTATGATCATGGTCTCCCGTCCTCTAATCGCCTACGATAAATAACACCCTAACTGTATGATCAAGATCTATCACATTTATTGCAGACAACTCTTCATACACAGCTGGCAGTTTTAAAACTTTATACACATCGAAAACCTCCACCTTATCATGGGCCCGCATAGTGAGTTGCCCTGCTGCTACATCTATCATCGCCCTCCCAATAGCCAAGAAAGGTCTTCCTAGGATTAATGGGACCTCAAGGTCTGGCTCAAAGTTCAGCACAACAAAATCTACTTGGAAGACCAATTATCCCACTTGCACTAACACATCCTCTACAACACCCTCAGGCCTAGCTACAGATCTATCAGCCAACTGTAAGATAATAGTAATAGGTTTAGGACTACCCAACCCCAGATTTTGTACAAAGAAGTCGGTATCAAATTTATACTAGCTCCTAGATCATACAATCATCACGCATGAATGCTCTGCCACATAGTGATCTGAACCGTAAAGCTACCCATATCTTTCAATTTAGTGGGCAACTTATTTTGGATTCTGGAGCTGCACTATTCAGTAAGTGCAACAATCTCATACTCTGTCAGCCTCATTTTATTCGCCACAATCTCTTTCACGTATTTCACATACCTGGGTATACCCTGCAAAACATCTACCAATGGCAAGTTAATGTGAACTTGTTTCAAAAGAGAGAGGAACTTACCAAAACATTCATCCTCATTCTGCTTCTTGAACTTTTGAGAGAATGGAAAAGGTGGTTTCACAATTGGTTGCACTATTTCTTCTTGTGCAAAAACTTCGCCATCCTTGGGTTCACTCTCTTTATTCACAGCATCAGTGTTTCTTTTCTTAGGAGCTAACTCCTCCAATTGTAAACCACTGTGAGTACCTACTGCATTTACTTTCTTGGGATTTGGGTCAGTGTTACCCGGCAAACCTCCTTGTGGTCGTGAGTTCTGGGCACTTGCCAGCTGCCTGAATTGCTTCTCTAGATTCTATATAGCTAACTGATTGTTTCTTGCATTAGCAGCTAATTGGGCTTGATCAACCATAATCTTTTTCAGCATCTCCTCTATGCTCATGTTTCCATATTACTGTTTAGGTTGCTCCCGTTGGGCCTGTTATTGGTACTCCTGTGTATTTCCTTGGGCTCTATACTGATTCTGGCCTTGACCCTGATTTTGATTTCCACCCCAAGAAAAGTTTGGGTGGTTACACCAACTTGAGTTATATGAGTTCCCATAATTTTGTTGGTCTCCTCCTCGTTAGGCATTACCTACAAAATTCACAGAGTCCGGGTTTGCACCACATACTCTACACTATGATCACCACCTCCACAAATCTCACACCAAGATGGTGGTTGTTGAACTGCATTTACCTGTGCGGATTGCTGTCCCAATGCTAGATTGCTGAAGTCAGTGTTCATCATATTCTGCATAGCAGCAATCTGTGCAGTCAAGGCAGTCACAGCATCTACCTCTAACATACCTGCCATTTTCTAAATCACAGGTTTCATTCCTCCTCCATTCCATTCATGGTTGCCCTGAGAGATCCTGTTCAGCAAGGTGAATAGTTTAGCATATGTCTTCTCCAAAGCCTGACCAACTGCAGCTGAATCAAATAGAATCTTGGTGTTAGGCTCCAATCCTTCAATGAAGGTATGGACCAACACCTCATTAGAATGATGATGATGATGATGGCAGCTCATCAACATCAATTTAAACATGTCCTAAGCTTGGTACAAGTTTTCTCCCACTTTCTACCTAAAGCTCAAAATGTCACTCCTCAACTAAGTTGTTTTTCGAGATGGAAAAATTGGATGAGGGACTTTTGTGCTAAATCATTTCAAGTGGTAATTGAGTTTGCGGGCTCTGAGTTTAACCATTTTTTTGCTTCCCTAAGCAGATAAAAAGGGAATAAAGTGAGGCTCACATAATCCACATTCACTTCAGCTGGAGTGTACGTATCACTGATTTCGAGGAAATTCTGAATGAGAATTATTGGATCCTCGTGAGGCAGACCAGTGAACTGCCCATTAGTGTGCAACAGTTGCACCATACTCTGCTTCAATTCAAACCTCCCACCAGCTTCAGGATTCTGAATACAAGATGTCACATTAGTGGGACGTGGGATTGTCACATCTCTTACTCTCAACTCAGCCATTATTTTAGGTTTTTCTTCCTTAACTCTTGATGCTGGACATGTTGGTTCACTAGCAACAAGAGGGATCGGATAAGTAAGTCGTCATTGCCTTCTCCGATAGTGAACAAACCTTTCCGATTCAGCTAGAGGCGATACTAATCCTTGATCGTCGTCCATTTTGAAACTTCAGATTAACCTGCAACAATGAATTGCTAAGATCAAGTTGTCAACACTTGCTTTTTAACTTCAAAAATCAGAAAAATCAAATAATTTGTAATTCTAAAGCCCTCGACAGCGGCGCCAAAAACTTGTTGCGGCCAACTCACACATGCAAGTGCACGTGGTCGTTCAAGTATTAAAGTGGCTCTTTTTAAGAGCCATGTATCGTACCCACAGGGACTTACGCTTAGAATTACTTAACTTCTCTAACTTTCAGCTAAACACAAGTGTATTCAAGATTTCAAAAGTGATGTAGTTTCTACTTCTAAGATTATAACAAAATGTAACAAAAGCGATTCAATTTCAAGGGTTTAAATGTATGATCATGGTCTCCCGATTATCAACTAGCGATTCAATGAATCACAGGGTTAAATGTATGATCATGGTCTCCCGACCTCTAATCGTCTACGATAAATAACACTCTAACTACATCGTTGAGCGGGAATAGGATGGATTAAGTACCGAGCATTACAATTTCTTCATGTATGGTGACCCAAGCAAGGTTTCTATGTATATCCCTATCGTAGATACAAATTAATCCTAGTTATTTAGAATTAATCATGCTCCTTATGTCCCACGTTCTATCCTCTTATTCTTCTCCTGAGTTCAATTTGGACAATGTATTTATTTCAATGGTGATCAGTCACGAAATACGGAAAGCAAGAACATAAGAAAGATTCATATGATAATTGACATTAACCCAATAACAAAATTAATAGATTACAATCATCATGTAGACACAGCCCTATAACTAGGGCATTTAGCTACTCATAATCCAAGAATCGATCAAACAATGTTCAAATAACATACAAAGATTGAAAGGAAAAGAGTTTAGGAAAGAACCCTAAAAATGGTGAAAACGTTCTCCCAAGTCGTCGTTCTTCAAAACCCAGAAAAATAAAATATAATAAAATAAACTAATGACCTATTTATACTAAAAGTCGAAACGGCCAAAATTGGGTACTGATGGCGCGTCGCGGAGGCATCTTCAATCTTCTTTCTGCGAATCTTTTCTCTTCTTCGCAACACGATCTCGCCATGGAGCACTCTGCCTCAAAACTGACTTTCGTGATCAAAATTAAACTCCTTCTCCGCGACGCGGAGAGGAAACGGAGCGCTTTGTCTAGAAATTTATTTCGCAAGACAAAATGTAATTCCACTCCGCAACGCGGAGAGGATACGGCAATGCCTTAGTGACATTTCCTCCATCTTCTTCTTTGCTCTCTTTTGAGTTGGATCTTCTGGGTTCTTCCATTGTCCATTTTTTTGCGCTCGTTTCTCCTCTTAAGCTTACCTACACGACTAATCATGTTGGTTAGCTCATAAACAGATAAAATACTCAATAAAACTATAAACAAACACATATTGAATTCAAACTAAGCTTAAATGTGGGCATAATTAGCTTTCTAGGCATATAAATATGCCTAAGATCACATACGTTAAAAGTTCTGAATAAAACATGTATTGTACGGAAGCTAAAACAATGGATAACTGAAAGTGGGGAAAAACCCGACTAGTCTGAATATGTAAAACATACTAAGAGTTTAGTGATAACTGAAATAACCACTTAACAACTCAAGCTGAATCTACTATTATGTCTAAAAAGCCTCTAACTGAGTTGAGTTGCTGGGACATGCCTCCCCAACTAACTATAACAAAAACTGAAAACTGAATATAAAGACTAAAACAAAAAGCATGTATATTGTCCTCGAAGTATGAGGACTCACCACTGAAGCTGCTGAATGCGGATCGAGAAATCTATCTAAGCATGATCTGGATGCTAAGTACCTGAACCTACATCATTAAAAGATGTATCGCACAGTATGCGTCAGTACTTGGAATGTATGGGGCATGCAGGATATAGATATTACACTGAACAAATACATAAGTTGAACAAAGTATAATTGAGCAATGACATAATCTGACAGAGATATAAATATTGAAATATACTGAAAAGCTAAGCTTAATGCAATGACCAAGTACTAATCATGAACATAACATGCTGAAACTGAATGCTGAAGTATATACTGAAAATATGGTCAAATGTACTAGAGTCTGACTGTGGGAGCTACTGTTAACCGACATAAACCACGTCAGCTAAACGTGGAGTCTGATGTATACGCCCCATCAAGAGGACCCAATATACCTTGTTCGGAGTATAAAGGCATGACTGGCGTGATCATTAAAACTGATGCCCATAGAGGGGACTTATAATTCCACTGGGGTACGTAATTTTTGGACATGAGGGTACGTTGAACCCTAGTCCAACTCAGTGCTAAGTCTACTCCCAACTGAATATGTATATGACTGAATGTAACTGAAATATGGAATAGCTCAAAATACTGACATGCTAACTGAGAATGCAACATCTATGTACTGACAATGTGACATTCGAATCTAGAGCATGATTATCTGCTTTGACTGACCTAGCAAGTATAATTCATGAACTAAGAGAATTTATACAAACTAGGATTCTGAGTTTCATACAAGGAATTAAGCAAACTTTCCAAGAAAACATGTTATTTCGATTAAAGATTCTACAACAGCTAAATCCCAATAATTCTCCAAGGTTTTTACAAACCCTAGGTCTAAACAAGATATAGAGAATCAAGGAACTGACTGAATTCTAGGGACCTAGTGGATGAAAGGAATCCACTAGTGAAATTCCACATACCGGTGACGAAATCTACGGAGAAATCCTTCGATTTCGGGGCTGAAACTTGAAGCAAACCTTCTGATTGTTCTTGGGAACTGGCGCCTCTTTCTTATCCTTTTTGCTCTAAGTTTGGATGATATTTGGTGAATAAATGTGTTGGGTAGG
The DNA here is from genome assembly GCA_036250405.1 of Solanum raphanifolium. NCBI lineage: Eukaryota > Viridiplantae > Streptophyta > Magnoliopsida > Solanales > Solanaceae > Solanum > Solanum raphanifolium. The sequence goes on from JAJOOE010003775.1 coordinate 15,926, forward strand.
TTCTGATTAGATTACTAGGCTTAAACTGAGTAAAACGACGTAGTTTAGGTGTTAAACGACGTAGTTTAAATGTCAATGCATAGGGGGAAAAACCAAAATGACCCTGACTTAAAAGCTGATGAAGGCCAACCACGGAGCCACTGGCGGGCCGTCAAAGGGACCACGGCCAGTCAAGTGCGTTGTGGTTCTTGGCCAGTGCTTACTGGTCCTTGGTACCCCCAACTACGGTCCACTTCACGAACCGTGTGAAGGACCATAGACCGTGAAAGCCACTGTGGTTCTTTGCCTGGGGGTTGGGGTCTACAGGTGCAGGTTGATAAGCCATATCACGGCCCATGTGGGGATCCACGGCCCGTAGAGGGCTTTGTGGTCCACCACTTCTGGGTGGGTGTGAACCAAGATGAGGGTAACGGGTCATGGTCCTGATCACGACCCGTGAACCCCTCAGTGGTTTACCTTTTTCTAATGTTTTGTTTGAGTTTGATTTCTGAGGTGTTACACACACAATGTCGTCAGTTATTTTTCATGCAAAAAATACAGAAAAACTCTAAAAAGATTATTTTTTTAAAAATATTAATAATTAATGTTTGTATGTTAATGTTTAATTTTTTTACAAAAATTAACGAAACCACATCAATTTTTAAAATAAAAAACTGTAATTGAAGAGCATAAATAAAAACAAAGAAATCATAAAAATATTATTTCGTGTTTAAATGGGGTTGTTTATGTGTTTGTCTCCATTAAAACCCATTCTTAATATTATTTTCTTTCATAACATTGATACACAACAATATGAAAAAGATTCACAACCAAATTGTTACTATTATTCTCTTCATTAGCAATAGCTTCATTCACGAGCTCTCTAATTCTCTGCAAACTCTAAGCAACCAAAAATGTAAAAATGAATGTCAATTTTGTTATCAATGGACAGATGCATTTTTGTGAATCTTGAAATTAAAATGACGCAATCCTAAGTCTCTCTATCAATATTTATCCTTCGTAAGTTAACGGTGAAAAATGATATTAGGAGTTGATTTAATGAGTTATATGGGTAGGATAATATTGTGGAGTAGAATAATTAAATTGGAGTAAATTTTAATTCAGATAAACATATATTCACGTAGGTACCAAGTAGGATAATAAGAGTGGGAACAAGATATTTAATTATTCAAGAATAAATATGTGTCTAAAATTGAATGACAAAGACAAATATATCAAAAACAACATGACAAGAAATAAAAATATTTTTTTCCTTTTAATTACAAGAACAAATATGATCCTTTTTTATATAAGAAAGAAATCGTATGCTTCTAGCCGCTTCTACAATGAAAAGATTACAAAGATTATAATTTATTAAAATAAAGGGATCACGAGAAGTGCATGGGAAAGATTTTATTATTGCCATTTATGGACTTTATTATTCTATTAGTCAAATACAGATTTTTTTCAATAAAATGAACATTATTATTACTGCATATGACACTTCCATGCCATTATAAAATTATATGAGGACGCAGTTTTCGAAACATCATACTTGTGATATTAATTTTAAGGGGAAAGAGCTGATATACTATTTAACTTTGCGACTTACGTAATATTTTTGTTATAAAATGATTAATATATTATAATTAACTTTTTTATTAATGGTAAAAATGAAAGAACTTAAAAGAAAAGTTAAAGCCATTTTTGCAAAATTACCTAATTAGATAAATATCTCCGCTATATTTTATTAAATTTATTATACTTTAATATAATTACATAATCTCTCTCTTTCTACTCTCCTCCCCCCTTAATCTTTTTTTCTCCCCTTGTTCTGCTACGTAATTGATATTGGATAATTATTAAAGGGCTACTAAATAAGCAATAATTATTCCAAACACATATGTCTATGTATAAATACATGTATCTCGATTACTGTATTTTCGTTTTCATCTTTTTCTAAGTATGTATCTATAAAAAAAAATACATTAAATATATCACAATTTTGATGCTTTGATACCAGATAGATGTGTTTATACACAGATACATCCTTTTCAAAAAGTTGGAAACTTATAATTTGACTTTCAACAAATACGTATGTAATATATACTACAAAGAAGAGTGGGAAAAAAAATACAAACAAACAAAATATGTCTTAATCCTTTCGAGGAAATATGGGTACACAAATATCTTAGTGTGTTTTGGGTTCAATTTAAATCATCTTTTTTTTTAAAATTTCTTTTGTTAATTTTCTCCAAGTTTAGCTTTACCACTTAATGAACTTATTATGATTCGATTTTTAAATACATCTTTATATTTTAAAATTAAATATTTATATTCTTATTCATATCATATAGTTTTTTTATAATTTTATTTTGGCATTTGATTTAAATCATTCAAGAATTGTGATTATTAATTTTGAGATGATGTTTCATCTTTGTCAATGTCAATTCCTGCAAAAATAGAAAATAAAGACTTTATTAGCTTTTATTTGTATGTTTATCATGGCTTTTAGCTAACTAGAATAAAATCCTTGCGATTCCAATCGTCGTGAGTGATACCCACTTTAAATCACCTTGTGAGAGAATCAACTACTAATTCAAAACAACCCAACACCATAAATAAGTGAAGTTCATCATATAAAAATATGAAAATAAATTTGTCAACTAAAGAATTGAATTCCCTTAAAGTCGATTCAATAGTCCAAAAACATTTAATGTGGAAAAACAATCCCTAAAAATTGAAAATCATCATAGCAAAACTCTAAATAGTCAAACTGAAAATGCAACTTCGAAACCAACATAAAACTAAAATCTATGTCCGTGTCTGAAAAGATGGACAAAAAAATACAGAAAAATTCATGACAATCTATAAAGATAAGTATAACTCACCCTTGAATCAAGAATTAGGTATCCCTTAAATATTGAACCAGATTTAAATAATACAAATCTTTTAGGCGGTAGGTAGCAAATGATTGTAAGAATATATACTTAATGAATTGGCTTATAAATAATTAAAAATTAGAGTGAAAACGAACCAAGCCTATTATAAGGTTGAAAAGATTGCAAACATTATAACTTAGTAAAATAAAGAGATCACGAGAAACCCATGGAAAGGATTATATGATTGCCATTTGTGGGGTACATTCTAGATTTGTTTAATAAAATGAACATTATTATTAATTAGTGCACATTGAATTATAAAATCATAGTTGAAGGGTTGTGATATTTTATGTGTTATATAGTGTCGATACAATAAGTTGATATTATGATAATTCATTCGATTCGTTTATATTTCAGTGGATCGGGTGGATAATTTTTTTAAATTTAAATTCATATTCTATGCATAAACATATGAATATTCATGAATAAAATATGAATTAGCCTAATCAATTCAGTTTTCGACTTTCATTCACTTATAGTTCATGATTTTATATCTTTCCTTTCTGTGGTCTTCTCTTTATAGTTGATATTTAGCATTTTTCAAAAGAAAAAAAAAATCTTCTATCTATTACATACTTAAATACCATTTGCAAGAATAACAAATTTATGACTGTCAGCAAACAGAGAAAAACGATTTTACTATTTATATTATATTAAATAGAGAAGGGCTTATAATGTCTCTCAACTATTTATCAAATAAATATATTGTTTATTTTCTTTTTAACACATTTTTTCTAATAATATTTTTTTAAATTAGCAAATGTTTATCTTACTTCAATTCAGAAAATAAAATAAAAAATGAAAATATTTCTTATTTTATTATAATTATTTTTTATCGTTATATAAATATAAATTAATGATGGATATACTATGATCTTATATATATGACATATATTATCTGTCGAAAGGGTACATGAAGGTATTCTATTTTAATTGATAAAATGAGATTAAGAAGAAAAAAAATATTTCTTACATTTTTCTTTGT